>QXTE01000228.1:515529-558143 GCA_003942145.1 Platysternon megacephalum
CAGTCCTGTGTTGAATGACAGGCAATGTTGGGTTCTTGGGGCTTAAGGGTCCCTCCTTCAATGCTGCTAGCTCCCACAGGTTACGTCCTCCTGGGGTTGAAGAGCACTGAAGATGGTTGAGAGGTCTAAAGGGACAGGCTAGCAGCCCAGACCCCTGGAATGGCCTGGAAATTGGGAACTGGGGAGACCCGTACAGTACCTGTCCTGAGCCAAGGCCTTGGCCCAGCCTGATTGGGCACAGGAGAGTGTGCCCAGCCCAGGTAGCTGCTGTTACTGTTGCATTACCTTGACTTGTCCCCATGTCCTTGAGACACTGCTGCCAACATTTTTTTCTATCTTTCTCCTCTTGCTGGGACATTGTGTTCTCAGCTCAGGAGAAGGGGCGGGGGAAATGGGGAGGAACATAATATAATGCTCTCGGAGCAGTCTGCAGCCCTACCCGGAATCCTCCACCCTTCTGCGGGGAGCGGGGGGGGGGGGGGGGGGGGGGGGGGGGGGGGGGGGGGGGGGGGGGGGGGGGGGGGNAGGATTGGTGGGGTGCGTGTGTCCTTGACTTAAAACGGCTCAGCTATTTCAAAGCCCCACCCTGTTGTTTCAGCAGAGAGCGGCCCCTGAGGCTGCACACTTGTGTACCTGAATCGTCTCTTTGCTGCTGCCGCCCCAAGCCCCCAGTGAAAGCCCCAGACCACAACGTTATTTTCTCTACAGTGGTCCTCAGTCAACACGGGCCACTCCTGGGGCTTTAGTATCTGTTTGTCCCCCCCTTCCTCTCACTTCCTCTCCCGCCCCGTCGCCCGTTCCCTCTCGGCCTGCTCTCCCCCTACCCCTACCCATCTCCCTTTTCTCTAGGAACTGAGATATTGAGATGTTAATGAGGCTTTTCTTTTCCCCCAGAGCTGCGGGGGCGGGGAGCGGCTGGGAGGGCAGGAGCAGGACAGGTTGCTAGATTGAGCTGGAAAGAAACCAGTCTAATCCTAACCACCAAGGCAAAGCAGTTGCCAGGAGGCAGAGCCAGGAGTCTGAGACCAGGGCACAGCAGAGCACAGATCTCGCCTAGGAGAGAGAAACTCCCACAGGGGGACAACACCAAAAGGAGACCCTCATTTCCAAGGAGAGCGGAGTCCACATAGCTCAGTGGAAACAGCATCATAGGCCAACATGCATCAAGTTAGTGTCTTTCTACTCAGTTGCTTCTAACCTTGCTTTTAAACACCACCCGCTGAAGAAGGGTGTGGT
The DNA here is from genome assembly GCA_003942145.1 of Platysternon megacephalum. NCBI lineage: Eukaryota > Metazoa > Chordata > Testudines > Platysternidae > Platysternon > Platysternon megacephalum. Next base: position 516,766 of record QXTE01000228.1, read on the forward strand.
GGGGTTTCTACAGAGTGAATGCTGGGGTAAAGGAGGGAGGGGGTCTGGGTGCGTGTATGGAGAGACTGGGGCAGGGAGGATATGTGGGGAGTGTGTGGAAGGACAGGTGTGGGGGAGGATAGTGTGTGTGGAGACTCTTGGACGTGGGGGAAGATAGAGGTGTGTGTGTATATGTGTGGAAGGGCTGGGATATGGGGGAGGATAGTGTGTGTGTAGAGGGGCCAGGGCATGGGGGAGGATAGGGGTGTGTGTCTGGAGGGGCCAGGGCATGGGGGAGAATGGGGGTGTGTGTGTGGAAGGGCTGGAATGTGGAGGACTGTAAGGGGTGTGTGTGGAGGGGCTAAAGGGTCCCAGCAGGCAGAGGCTTCCTGAGTTAGGTGGGTCATGGTAGACATAACTGGTATCTATATATTGCCTGATTCCAAGCTTATTCTGTCGTAGGTTGTAGCTGTGAAGGCAGAGAAGGTGCCAGTGGGGGAGAGGCTGAGGAGGTGTAAACAGGAAGCAGAGAAGCAGCAGAAAGTGGAGGAAGTGGCAGAGAAGTTGGAGAAGGAGTGTCAGGGCCTCATTGAGTTCCACAAGTCATACCATGAACTCTTCCAGTTCTTCTGTAACAACACAACCATCCATGGAGCCATCCGCTTAGTCTGCTCCAAGAGGAACAAAATGAAGACAGCCTTCTGGTCTGTGCTCTTCTTCCTCACCTTTGGCCTAATGTACTGGCAATTTGGGATCCTCTACAGGCAGTACTTCAGCTTCCCTGTCAACCTGAACCTTAACCTCAATTCAGACAGGCTGACCTTCCCTGCTGTCACACTGTGCACCCTCAACCCCTACAGGTATGAGACAAACTCCCAGGAGCTACAGGTATATATATTGTGTATTGTACTCCTACTGGATCAGGAGAAATACCCAGTGCCCCTACAGGTGATATTGAGACACGAAGGGCTTGTCTACATGGGTAAATTTCCCTACATAGCTATACTGGAATAACTATTCCACTACAGTTTGGAAGCAGAGTAATTATATCTGAATAAAGTCACTTTTATTCCCACATGGAGACTTATACCTGTCTAGCTATAGCCAAATAACTATTATAGTGTAAGTATAGCTTGTGACGGTGCTGCCCGTGGGAGCCAGCTGAGGTCACTCAATTAGGGTGAACTGCAAACAAAACGGGGCAGACAAACCCCAAACGCTGGTGGATATTCCAATACTTAGATTTTCCAAGCCAGCACAAAATAACTATATTACACTCAACGTCACATAGCTATAGTGGGAAATTGCCCAATAGAGACAAGCCCTAACTCTGGAGTCCACTCTCTCCATCTCACAGATACAGTGCTGTCCAGAAGGAGCTGGATGAACTGGATCGTATCACCCATCAGACACTAATGGACCTGTATAACTACAATATGTCTCTGGTACAAAGCAACTGGGCAGCCCAGTCCAGCCGGAAACGTAGCCCAAGGAGCCTGTCCCACCATGTCCAGCGCCACCCACTGAGGAGACACAAGCGTGATGAACCAGCCAGCCTGAAGGGGAACAGTCCTCCAGTGGACAAAAGTGACTGGAAAATTGGCTTCATCCTGGTGAGAATAGATCCCTCTCTCTCCTGTACTCTATAGACTCTGCCTGTCTCCTAATCTCTCATTAGATCCTCTCATACCAGTGTCAGCTCCACCCTCCATTGTCTGGAAATCTGATGACGTTGTTGTTGCTGCTAATAATGAAAGACGTTAAGAGCTGAAAAAAGCCTTTCAAGGCCCAGTCTCTCCCTAAGGGATCTAGGGAAGGATTGTCCCCCTTCTCCATCCATTCTCTAGAGTGTACTCAACTGTCAGTCAATTAACTAGAGTTCCAGCAGGAGCAAAAATTCTAGTCTAGGCTAAGGCATGTCTACACTACAGGTGCTACAGCAGCATAACTGCAGCAGTGCTGCTATAGCACTGTAGTGTAGATGCTTCCCACATTGATGGAAGGCTTTTTTCTGTCGATGAAGGTAGTTTCCCTCCTCAAGTGATAGTAGCTACATCAATGGAAGAATTCTTCCCTCAGTCAATTTAACTACAGCACTTAGGGTTTGAATTTTTTGCACCTCTGAGCGACGTAGCTAGTTTGATCTAAATTTTACGTTTATACCAGAGCGTAAATACACCCACAGAGAGGGACTCCCTGTTCCAGAATTGAAAGCTCCTGTGTATACTCCACAATCTAATTTTCTGCACAGCCCATTACAATAACTTCACTGTGATTTGCTGCTTCCTCAGCCTCTTGATCATTCCACCTGCCCAGGAGTTTCTCTCCAATTGAGGAACTGGGGTTGGGGGGGAGGGGCTCCATTTATGTCTGTTAGCTGCACTTGTCAAGTATAATCTGAATTTATTTCCTGTCCATGTTCGGGGAGGGGGGAATAGGTCAGGTATACCCCCTCATCCCTCCTTGTGGACTTGTGTTCCTTGAGACAGCTGATGTTTCTCTTGCAGTGCAACGAGACCAATGAGGATTGTTTCCACCAGACGTATTCCTCAGGTGTAGATGCTGTGCGTGAGTGGTACAGTTTCCACTACATCAACATTTTGGCACGGATGCCTAACACAAAGGCCCTGGATGAGTCCAATTTTGAGAACTTCATCTATGCTTGCCGCTTCAATGAGGTTACATGTGACAAGGCGTGAGTGCTGAGGGGCCCCAATATCCCATCTTAACAACCTCTGCATTCCTTGCTGGGTACAAGGAGAAGCCAAGACACTACTGCTGGAGAACACTGTTACACTCACTGCCAGGGCCCAAGGCTGGGGCATTCTTCCTTGTTCAATTCCTGGGGCTCCTGGATCCCATAATCTCAAGTGATGGGCTCTGGGTCCTGCCCTTGGGGTCTTGGCTCCTCAGGTTCACTGACCCCTAAGTGCCATGGGATAGTTCCTGTGCTCTTTTCCCTTTGTTTCAGATAATTGAAATAGTGATACAGGTACATACACTAGTGTGGGTGCAGTTATACTGTATAAAGGGATCTTTATACTGGTGTAACTGGGTCCACACTGAGGGGTTGTATCCTCCTCCAGAGTTAGCAACGTGAGGAATCTAACAGCTCTTCAGCTTCAGAAGTCATTTTCAGCACCTTGCTAAATAACCTTGCTCTGACCCACTTCTCAGGGCTTGTTTACACTACAGACACTACTCTTCTGTATTGCTCTCAGTTCCTCTCTACGGGGTGGTAAAAAGAATGGTTCCTTTTAGAATACCCTGTCCCGCAGCATCTCTTGGGGATTTTGCCCCACATGCCTGGATGCCCTAATCTGAATATTTCCATTTCTCTCCCAGGAATTACACCCATTTCCATCATCCTATTTATGGGAACTGCTACACATTCAATGATGGCAATAGCAGCCTGTGGACGTCATCCCTGCCTGGGATCAATAATGGTGAGGGTCCCCGTGGCAGGTGGGGAGAACCCATTCAGGTGTATATCTAGAATAGGAGAGTTTTGGGGGTGGGAGAGAACTGTGAGCACCAAGATCCTCCTCTGCTTATTCCCCTGTGTGATGGTGGATTGCATCCCCCACCATGACGCATGAGAGTTTCGATTGCCAAAAGTTCAGGCCTCCCCCAAATTCTGCTTTCTCCAGGCCTGGTTTTGCAATCCCAGTTCTCTGCCACCTCCACAGACTGCAGCCCTGATCTCCAACTCTCTGCCTCCCCCCCATGCCTGACCCCCTTACTTTCTGCTCAACTCAGGCCCAGCCCTGATCCCATTTTCTTTTCTGGCTCAGCTGAGATTCCCCTCGCTCTCTGCCTCCTCCTCCTCCCCCACTAGCCCAGTTGTGATCTCTCTGCTGTCCCCCCACCCCAGTGACTGGCCCTGATCCCCCCTCACTCTCTGTAATCTCTACAGGCCTCTCTCTGCTAGTGCGCACAGAGCAGAACGACTATATCCCACTGCTGTCCACAGTGACGGGAGCCCGCGTGATGGTCCATGATCAGAATGAACCAGCCTTCATGGATGATGGGGGCTTCAATGTGCGTCCGGGTATAGAGACCTCCATCAGCATGAGAAAGGTAGGGGGGTAGAAAGAGGGAAGAGGTGGCATGGGCTTCACTGTGCACCTGCATGAAGACTTGTGTCAGCACGAGATTGGTCAGTAGGGAGGAGGAGGGTTGCCGTGAAACTAGGATATGGGGAGCAGAAAAGTTAACCCTAGAGGGTGGCAACACTGGGTGGGACTGAGGGGGAGGACATTACCTTGGGAGCCATTACTAATCAGGGAAGGGCTGGAAAAGGGGGATAGCAGGGAGGAGTTGGTGGCATGAGATAGGAGTGAGGACTGGGAGGTTATTACCATCGTGTTTGTTATTGATTGGGGGTGGATGGCATTTCAGGGCAGCAGGCAGAAAGGGAAGGCACCAGAAGCATGGGTATGTATCACTTCATCAATTCCCTGCCATTGTAGGGCTTCGGGCATTGGTGCACCTCAGTCCTGGCTATCTGCCTGAGGCACATAATAGCTCATTCTCCTGAGGGCTGTAATACCTTGGTACAGTTTCAGTTGTTGGGTTTAGTGTGTTGGTGCTGGGGGGCGTTAGTGGCCTGTGATATGCAGGCAGTCAGACTGGATGTTCTGGTGGTCCTGTCTGGCCTTAAATTCTCTGACTCTAAGACTGACAAGCTGCTGTTTGTTGTCAGGAGACGACAATGCGTCTTGGGGGTAGCTACAGTGACTGCACTGAAGATGGCAGTGATGTTCTAGTGCAGAACCTGTACTCATCCCGTTACACTGAGCAGGTAATCCATCACCACTGGTCCTATCCCAGACCTGTCCCCACCCTCCTTGGGATACAATCTCAGCCATTCCCTGCCATGAGTGGATCTCATCTGTGTTTTCTGGGCCTGATTATGCTGGGATGTGAGGATTCCCTTGCTGAGCTCTCCCCTTCTCTCATGCCTTCCAGGTCTGCATTCGTTCCTGTTTCCAGATCAGTATGGTAGAGCGCTGTGGCTGTGCATATTACTTCTACCCCTTACCCTCTGGAGCGGAGTATTGTGACTACACTAAGCATATAGCATGGGGTAAGTGCTGACGGTGCAGAAGGAATTATATAATGAACCCTCCCAGCCCTCCTGAACCTACCCATTCCAACCCCCAACACTGAGACTCTCCCATTGTCCCCTACTATCAGCTCCCCAACTCTCCTGTTTAAGTCCCCCAGAGGATTCCTTCTTTGGAGCTCTCAGACCCTCCAAGGGTGCTACCTTGTTCTGGGCCTGCATCACCCATGTACATGCCCCAGAGATTCTCTTCCCTGTACAGATAGGGTGAGCTCACTTTGGTTTTCTCTCTCCCCTGCTCAGGTCACTGTTATTACAAACTCCAGGTTGAATTCAAATCCAATGTTCTGGGCTGTTTCAGCAAATGTCGGAAACCTTGCGAGTAAGTCTCAGTGGGCTAAAAACTAGGTTTTATGAACACCATTATATGAAATAGTTGCCTGAGATCTCAGGGGACTGGACTTGACCCAGTAGGTCACTTCCAGCCCTATGTTCCTATGAGTGTCTCATTCCTAGAGCTGACTGAATGGCTGAGAATTTGATTTGCCAAACCAAGTATTCAAGTATATGGGGCAAATAGTGTTTGAGCAATTAAACATCCAGATAGATACTTCAATCTGGTCTCTCCCAGCAAGAAGCAAAGTTAGTAGTGGGATAAAAATGCTCTCGGGGGGCGGGGAGAGCTCCTGGATACTGCAGTCTGGCTACTTTCAGGAGGCAGCACTGTAAGGAGTAGGGCAGAAGTGCTAGATATGGAGAAAGTTCCCAGTTGTTGAGGTTGCTGTGCTGAGACTGGACCTTGTGGATCCCATGGCCTTTGCTGTTAAGAATATATCTGTCTTCCTCCAGGGTGACCGAGTATCAGCTGTCAGCTGGACACGCCCATTGGCCTTCCACTGTTTCTGAGGTAAGGATATGGTTTCCTGTGGTAATCCCACCAGACCCAGGATGCAGACCTGTCCCACCATTTATTAACCCTCAACAAGGGGAGGCTGAGATCACAGAGTGGTGTATATCTAGGATGCTTTTTGTGCTTTCCTTTCAGGATTGGGTGTCTCACATGCTGTCCCGACAGAATAAGTACAATATCACATCCAAGAGGTGAGAGCTCCAGAACTGGGGCTCAGGACCAGAGATGGGACCCAGTGATGGTGGGGTCAGGGGGTTGGGGCCTGGGCCCAGATGAACCAATGATGGGTAGAAATGGGGGAGTGGGGGTGGTCAGGGGCCTAGGGCCAAGCACAGAGATCAAATCAGTGGTAGGGAGAGAAGCAGGGGTCCAGGAGTGCAGGGCCAGACAGGAAGAATGACCCAGTCATGGGAAGACAGGAGAGCCTGACTTATCTGGTCATGGAGATAGGTGGAAGTTCAGGGGCCCAAGGCTAGACCCAGAGACAGACCTAATGAGGGGGAAGACAAAAGGCTTCAGGAGCCTGGGACCAGGCCCACAGTGTTGCCTAGTAATGGGATAGGAGTGTTCCCAGGGGCCTGGGCCCAGACCAATGGATCCAGTAATAAATTGAGATTTGGAGAGCGGTTTAGGGGGCCAGGTCTAGAGATTGGCAGAATGATTGGGAGGATCTCTAGACAAGGGACTGATGTAATGTTGGAGGTGAAGTCTTGGGCAGGGATTGTGAACTTGGGGAATCAAACTGAAAGTGTGGAGCTATTCTATAAGTTTAGGAGAAGGTCAGATGTGAGTTTGGTGCAGTAGTAAGTTTGGAGCTGTTGCACCGAAGTAGGGGCGTGCGCAAGGGGCGGGGGCAAGCAGGGGTACAGGCCCCCCCTAATAATCAGCGAGGACGCAGTACTCCCCCAGCCCTGGGGCTGTGGCAGGGAGAGAGCTGCAGCCCCGGGGCTGGGGACAGGAGTCCTCTCTCCCTGCCACAGCCCCAGAGCTGGAGGAGTCCTCTCTCCCCGGGGGCCAGGTGCGGAGCTCCTCCCAGGGCCAGAGATGGGGAGGGGGGGCATTGAGATACTCCTGGGGCTGGGGAGAGTGAGCTTCTATGTCCCCCTCAAAAGGGGTCAAATTTAAATTCCTGCGCACACCCCTGCACTGAAGTGCGTGGGAGTTAGGGTGACCAGATGTCCCATTTTTAAAGGGACAGTCCTGTTTTTTGGGACTTTTTCTTATATAGGTGCCTATTACCCCCCACCCCCTGTCCCATTTTTTCACAGTTGCTATCTGGTAACCCTAGTGGGAGTGATAAAGGCTTGGGAGTTGGGTGGAAGTTTGTGGGTGTCGTAAGTTTGAGGGACCCTAAATTTGGGATATCACACAGGACGCTCAGAGGAATGCTGTCGGTATGGCCAACTGCACTGGATTTTGGGCAGACTGCAGGTTTGAGTGTTAAGTGGGCTGCTGGATGGGGGAACTGCAGGTTTGGAGGATTAAAGATTTGGTGTGGGTGCAGCAATATGCTGCAATACAGGGGTTGCGGGATTAGAGTCACTCATCTCTTTCTCTTATTAACAGGAATGGAGTGGCCAAAGTCAACCTATTTTTTGAGGAATGGAAGTATAAAACCAATGGGGAGTCTCCTGCCTTCACGGTATATACCTCATCCTCCAGCTGCCCCTCCCACTCATCATACCCTTCTGCATTTCTCCTCCTGTGGCAGGACTGGAGATGGGAATAAAGCCCCAGCAGTGGGTGATCCTGGCAGTGAGTGGGAATATGAGCATCCTCACGCAGACACAATTCTCACTACCCCCATCTCTCTCGTGCAGGTGGTGACGCTGCTCTCCCAGCTGGGGAATCAGTGGAGTCTCTGGTTTGGTTCCTCTGTTCTTTCTGTGGTGGAGCTCGCTGAGCTGATTTTGGATTTCATTGCCATCACCTTCATCCTCTCCTTCCGGTGGCTCCGCTCCCGTCAGCTACCGGCCTCTGCTGTGCCACCTCCAGGTGCTCATGACAACACTGCCTTCCAGCCTGAACCCTCTGGCCACAGTGCTCCACACCGCTTCACTGTTGAGGCTGTGGTAACTACGCTGCCCTCCTATAACAGCCTGGAACTGTGTGGGCGGGACAGGGATGCCAAGATTGGACTGGAGTGAGGATTGTGGTGGGGCAGCATACTGAGGTCGAGTTTCATGTCCCACACCACAGATTATATGCTTGGGTCTGAAGACATGCGGCAGGTTGGAGCAGGGACTGATCTCCTGTTTGGTGCTACAGCACTTGCAGCTCAGCTGCATTTCTATCATGCTGGTGCAAAGCTTCCATCACCTCAATTATGGCACTCAGTCGGGAGGCAGGTGACTGCAGTGTTGTTTGGGGGGAGGTGTCAGTTTATATTCTCTACTGTTGGTAAACCCTGCATTCATCTCCCACAATACAGATGACAATGCCCTTGACCACATTTGCTGTGGAGTCACCAGTGATGGGAAGAGACAGCATATGTGGGTGATATTGACTGAGCCCCCTTCCACATATACACACACACTTCTCTGCACCCAGGAACGTGGCCACGCTGGTCTGTAACTGTTTGAGAATAAAAACTAATTAAAGAGGCTTGGGTGTGTGACCATGAAAAATTAGGCTCTTCTGTGTATGCCTGACAGCAGACAGGGGTGCGGTGTATAGAACCCAAGAGGGTACTAGCATGCACAAATGCCTCACCTTCTGTAGGACAAATTTTCAGGCAGGAGGCTACATGCTGCTTCCCAACTCTGGGTTGCTGTTTCTGATACCATGCTCAGGGTGGAAATTTCCCCCTCCACACAGGAATCTAGGGAGGAGGTTAGGAGAGCCTGTTTGGAAGGACACCTCCCTAGGCTAGAGACCAGGCAGGAGAGTCAAGACTTTCAGCTGTAGGATAGGTGCTGGGTTAAGAGGCACAGGGCTTGGGGGGTGGTGGTGGTAGGGGAAGGGTTCCTGCATGGATCCTCATCCTGGCATGAGGTCTAGAATAGTCTCAAGCTCTCCACAGGCTACCTGCAACTCTTAGGCCAATACAAAGATTCTTCTTTGCAACATAACATATGCCTCACTCTAACTCTCCATTCAGCCTCTCATCTCTTTTCTGAACACTGGGGGCTAAATTTGTCTTGACACTGGCTTATGCCTCCCATAATCAGGAGCTGTGAGGGCCAAAGTAGCCTCAGTGATGCAGAGCCTGCAGAGCTACCCTAAACTGTGACATTGCTTCAGTGGCCCCTCTGAGCTGCTGCAGTATAGAAGAAGAACTGTGCAGGTCTGCCACCTATCCCAGATCTGTTCAACCACAGAATACCTGCTGCATGGGTGTGGGGGTGCTGTGCTGAACTGGCTCTGTTATCTGCTTTGTGAAAAATGTCAAAGTTTTGAAATTCATTTTCATGCCCCATCAGAACAAAAATGAGACCTTTGGAATTAAAAAAAAGACCACACAAGAGAAAGCAAGCTACCCCAGAATAGCCAATAGCCCAGAGGTTAGAGGACTTCCATGGGATGCGAGACCCAGGTTCAAGTCCCTACTTGGCCTGATTCAGAGCACAGCCCTAACCACCAGGTTACAGTATCTCTTGCTCACGATCTGCTGTTGGAGCTGTTCTACCTGATATAAATCATTACATATTCATGGGGCCAGAGAGAGATTGGCTCTAGCCTGGACTATTGGCTATTTTGGGGTGGCTTGTTCTCTTCCATCCTGGTCCTGAGGAAAAACGGTTTCCTACCTCTTGTAACTGTTATTTCTTGAGATGTGTTGCTCATGTCCATTCCAAGTAGGAGTGCGTGCGCCGCATGTATAGTCATTGGAAGACTTTTCCCCTAGTGGTACCCATCGAGTCGGCTGTGGAGGCCCCTGGAGTCGCGCCATCATGGCGCTGGTCGCTGCCGAGCTGCCGCCTCTTCAGTTCCTTCTTGCCACAGTGCTCTGACAGAGGGGTAGGAGGGTGGGTATTGGAATGGATATGAGCCACACATCTCTAAGAAGAACAGTTTCAAGAGGTAGGTAACCGTTTTTCCTTCGAGTGCTTGCTCATATGGATTCCAAGTAGGTGACTCCCAAGCAGTCCCTAGGAGGAGGGGTCAGAGTTCACTGAGTCGCAGACTGCAGCACCACCCTGCCAAATGTGGCATCGTCTCTAGCCTGCTGAGTAATGGCATAGTGCGATGTAAAGGCGTGGATCGATGACCACGTCGCTGCCCTGCAAATGTCTTGAAGGGGCACCTGTGCCAGGAACACCGTTGAGGAAGCCTCCGCTCTTCTGGAGTGCGCTGTTAGTGCTGAGGCAGGTATCTTTGCTAGGTCGTAGCATGTCCTGATACAGGCCGTGATCCATGAAGAGATCCTTTGGGACAACACCGGAAACCCCCTCATCCGCACAGCAATTGCAATGAAGAGCTGTGCTGATTTTCAAAACAGCTTTGTCTGCTCATTGTAAAAAGCTAACGCTCGTCTGACATCCAGGGAGTGGACCATCCATTCCCGGTTACTAAAATGCGGCTTAGGGAAGAACATGGGAAGAAATAGGTCCTGATTCACATGAAATTGTGAAACTACCTTTGGGAGGAAAGCCGGGTATGGCCGCAACTGTACCTTGTCCTTATATTTAAAAAAAAAAAAAAAAAAAAAAAAGTATAAGAAGGCTCGGAGGTCAAGGCCTTAAGCTCAGATACCCTCCTGGCTGAAGTTATAGCCACCAGGAACGCCACTTTCCAGGAAAGGCAGAGGAGAGAGTATGTTGCTAGGGGATCGAAGGGAGGGTTCATCAGCCTTGAGAGCACCAGGTTGAGATCCCATGGGGGGATTGGCTGTCTTGCTTGAGGGTACAGTCTATCTAGTCCCTTGGGGAAGCGGCCAACCATGGGGTTAGCAAATACTGACCAGCCAGCAGAACCTGGATGGAAAGCCGAGATGGCGATCAGGTGCACCTTTATTGACGACACCGCCAGGCCTTGCTGTTTCAGGTGCAGTAAATAGTCCAGGATGAAGGGAATCGATGACTGTAATGGCACGGAGTGTCCTTTTGCAGTGACCAAATCAAGAATCTCTTCCACTTAGCCAAATAAGTGGCTTGAGTGGATGGTTTCCTAATGCCAAGGAGAACCTCCCTAACAGAGTCCAAGCAGGTGAGCTCCAAAGGGTTTAGCCATGGAGTTTCCAGGCCATGAGGTGGAGAGACTCTAGATTGGGATGCTGGAGGCAGCCGTGGTCCTGCGTGATCAAGTCTGGGACCAGGGGCAGTGCTATAGGTGTGTCCACCTGGAAGCGTGGTGAACCAGTGTTGACATGGCCATGCCGGTGCTATCAAGATCATTGATGCTCCCTCTCTTTGGCCTTTCAGCAGGACCTTGTGCATGAGAGGAAAGGGCAGGAATGCATACAGCAGGTGCCCCTTCCAAGGGAGGAGAAAGGTGTCTGTGAGCAAGCCCGGGCTGTGATTCAGGAAGGAGCAGAACTGCTGACACTTTCTGTTGTGCCGTGTTGCGAACAGGTCTATCTGGGGAAATCCCCACCTTCAGAAGATGTTGATCACAACATCAGAGAAGAGGGACCACTCGTGGTTGTGAAAGGACCTGCTGAGATGATTGTCCAGTTCGTTCTGAGAGCCCAAAAGATGCGATGCCTTCAGATGTATCAAGTGGGCAATATAGAAGTCCCACAGCTTGAGGGCTTCCTGGCACAGGGGAGAAGAGCGAGCACCATCCTGTCTGTTTATACAGAACATCACTGTTGTATTGTCTGTCAATACTGATAGATAGTGCCCTACCAAATTCACGGTCCATTTTGGTCAATTTCACGGTCATGGGGGGTGGTCGCAGTACTGCTTGCAGCTGGAGAGCGGCGGCTGCTGGCTAGGAGCCTATCTCTGATGTCAGAGCCACCTTCAGCAGCAGCACAGAAGTAAGGGTGGCATGGTGGTATTGCCACCCTTCTGCGCTGCTGCTGCTGGTGGGGTGCTGCCTTCAGAGCTGGGTGCCTGGCCAACAGCCGCCACTCTCCGGCCACCCAGCTGTGAAGGCAGCACAGAAGTAAGGGTTTCAATACCGCAAGCCCCCTAAAATAACATTGTGACCTCCCTTCAACTCCCCTTTGGGCCAGGATTCCCAATTTGAGAAACATTGGTCTCCCCTGTGAAATCTGTATAGTATAGGGTAAAAGCACACAAAAGACCAGATTTCATGTGGGGGAGACCAGATTTCACGGTCCGTGACGTGTTTTTCATGGCTGTGAATTTGGTAGGTCCCTACTGATACACATCTGCCCTCCAGATGGGTTTGAAACGTCTGGCAAGCAAGGCAAACCGCACGTAGTTCCCTGACGTTGATGTGCTGGGATCAAGGGGTTTGGAGAGCAGGACAGGGATCAGGGCTGAGGCAGGGGGTTGGGGCGTGGGGAGAGGCTATGGGGTTCAGGCTCCGAGCGGCGCTTACCTCAAGCGGCTCCCAGAAGCAGTGGCATGTCCCTTCTCCGACTCCTATGCGTGGCGCGGCCCCCGACTCTGCGCCCCAGAGCGGGGCCATGCTGCAGTTTCCGGGAGCAGTGTGGCGCGGCCCCCGACCCGGCGCCCAAGCTGGAGCACCGGAGCGGGGCCAAGCCATGTGGTGTGGCCCCCAACCCGGTGCCCCAGCTGGAGCGCCAGATCAGGGCAAGCCCCAGACTCTGCTCCCCAGTGGGAGCTCACGGGGCGGCTTAAAATGGCTCACAGGCCGGATCGTAGTTTGCCCACCCCTGTCTTAGAGCAGTCTGTGTTCATGAAAGACGTGGGGGTGTGGCATCCTACCCCATCACAATCATACAGTGCACAATTTCTGGTCAGCCATGAACCCTCCAATTTCCCAATTAATGTTCTTCCAACACTTATTAATGGTTTCCAGATTATTTCTGTAGCAATTATTCAGATGCTCGCCAAATCAGAGAAACTTATCACAGCTCATGGAAACAAATCTAGGATGTGGTCCAAATCATAGAAGATTACAGGTGGAAGGTACCTCAGGAGGTCATGTAGTCCAACCCCCTGCTCAAAGCAGGAACAAACCTCAACTAAATCATCCCAGCCAGGGCTTTGTCAAATCTGCTCTCATACACTGTATGTAGTGCACACCAGGAATAAAGCCCAGATCATTTCTATCCAAGTGAGCCAACACAATGCCTAGTAGATCACAATCTCTGAAGTCACTGATTAGATGTTGGCAAAACATGATAGCAATGCAGGTCACTGCTCTCCACCCAAATCAGGCTGTAGTCCCAGTGACAGGTTGGACCCCTTAAGGTGCCACCTGATGTGCTGAGATACCACTGAGCTCACCTGTTATGCCAGCCTGGGCACCCTTCTTACCTGTCTTGCTGAGCCAGGCTATTAAGCCTCCTCCAGCAAACACACAGGCAGGGCCACACCCAACTGCAGAACGAAACAGACACTGAGATCAGTTCTGGGAAGACTCAGCTTAAGGGACTTGCCCCAGCACTCAGGTGTCCACCTCCCTTGGAGTGCAGACCCAACGGTATATTATGAAATCTCCTCTCTCAATGTGGAGGAAGGTATGCACAGCCTCTTATCCCTACCAGTTATGAACTGCACAAACTGGGTTATGTTATAAACAAGAAATAAGTTTATTAACTACAAAAGGTGGATTGTAAGTGAATATAAGAGATAACAGAACAAAACAGATTACTAAGCAAATCAAACAAAACACGCAAGCTAAGCTTGTTCACTAAAGAAATTGGTTACAAATAGTAATTTCTCACCCTAGATATCGTTGCAGGCAGATTACAGAAAGTCTTGAAAGGCAGCTGCACTGGTCTCCAGCTTAAGACCTCAGATATTATTACTCACAAGCTAGACCCTTTCCAGCTTGGGCTCAATGCGTCTCCCCCCAGTTCAGTTCTTGCTTCCAGGTGTTTTTGTGTCTCTTTCGGTGGGGAGGCAGAGGAGAACCTCGATGATGTCACTTCCCTGCCTTATATAGCTCTTATGTATGGCGGGAACCCTTTGTCTCCCAGTGGAAGAACACTAGCATTCCAAGGGGTGGGTCCAGTACCAGGTGACTCAGACCCATGTCTCTGCAGGATTGTGGCAGCCATTACTCATAGACTGTCTGGAGCATCCACAGGAAGACTAAGCTCTTTCACAGTCCATTGTTTTTGCTAATGGGCCATTAGCCCTGTCTTCCTTTTCCATTGTTGTACCTGAAGGGCTAGTTAGGGGTGACACCCAAAGTAGCATATTTGAAATACAGATACATAGTCAATATTCCTAACTTCAGATACAAAAATGATACAGGCATACAAATTGGATAATTACATTCAGTATATCATAACCTTTCCAATTATCTCTCACATGAGCCATCTTGCATAAAGTATATCTCAGTTATGTCATATTAATATCATAAGCATATTTTCATAAAGAATATGGAGTGAAACGTCAGTCCCATGTCATAGTTTACTCCTTGCTCTCCTGCAAATTTTTGCCACTTCATGAGCCAAGAATCATCTAGAATCCACATTAGCAACCCTGGCAGCACACACATTTCTTTTCCCTCAGCAGTCAAGATACCTGAGCTGTCGGTTCCAAACCTCCACACTGTGTGTCTTTGGAAACTCCACATTAATTACCCCCAAAATAATGCCGCACTCCTTGAGTGGTTCTTTTCCTCTCTGGTCCTCACTGTACACCCCGCTCTCACCTGTGGCTTCATGTCGCTGTAAGTATGTGTCAGCGGCCACACCCCGGTAAGCCACCTTGGCAGGTGGGCTAAACGGAAGTGTGGAAACTGACGGTGATTTAGGGATTGTCCTCCCAAGCATACGAAGACTGTTCTGGTAGCCAAGGCGGAAGAGACCGTATATTGGTCCAACAGCTTGAAAAGCAGTGCAGCAACACATTGTAGAAGGCGAAAGGCATGATGGGGCACTACAGAAGTCATGGCTATCCACTGCAGCTAAAGAAGCCTCCAGTAGTAACAGCCTTTGTGCCACTGGGCCAAGCTTCAGCCACCGAGAGAATGGGATTGTCCCAGTGCAATGACTCTCCCATTTTAATCAACCTCACACACACGTCATTCATGCACATCTCTCTTTAAGAGTCCTGTGGCAATGGGGGAGTGGCAAAGTGACTGGTGAAGATGATTACTGGCTGTCGTAGCCACAAGCTTGCACGCAAGCGGCCTGGGACACTGGTTGCCCATCCCTATCCCAAGGGCAGCAGGGAAGCTCGGCAACGTGCCAGGCGACAGAGCAGCCCTTTTTAGGATTGCACTGCTCTCCCTTTGTAAGGGAAGGGGCTAGAAAAGGTGCCTCAAATATTGCCTGCCCAAATCAAATCCGGTCAGTTTACCGCAGCTGGCAGATCATCCTCAACGCAGTCGAAAACCAAAAATAACTAAAAAGCACTTGGAACATCAGGACTATGATAGACCAAGATGATACTTCTTGATTTAAAAGAACAGCTCTTCTTTCAAAAGAGCTAGCCTGGTAGGATATTGACATTGCAGTGTTCAGTGAAACCAGATTGGCAGATGAGGGCTTTATTACAAAACCGGCTGGGGGCTACACCTTGGGCTTGTCTACACTTACATTTTATAGCGCTCTAAGTTGCTGGCTCAGGGGTGTGAAAAATCACCCCCCTGAGCGCAGCAAGTCTGAGCGCTTTAAAGCGCTAGTGTAAACAGGCTCCGAGCGCTCGGAGTTAATCCCCTTGTGGAGGTGGATTACCAGGAGCGCCGAGAGAGCTCTCTCCCAGTGCTTGTGCACGACCACACTTGCACTTCAAAGGCATCAACAAAAGACTCAAGAAACTCCAGCTACTGCTAAATAAGTCATGATTTGCTACCATCATCAGTGCATATGCGCCCACCTTAACAAGCCTTGACAATGATAAGGAACGGTTCTACTCTGATCTCGACTCTTTCATCAAGTCAACACCTCAAAGTGACAAATGAATTATCATAGGAGATTTCAGTTGTTAGGATATAGATAGTCAGGCCTGTCTGTAAAGGCCTATATTTTAAGAATGTAGGTGTATTCTTATCACTTAGCTAGTTATAGAGGTATAAAAGAAAGAATCAAAATCACTTTCTGTATGTGTAAGGGCCTTCTCTCACTGTGACAGTCTGAGGCCTGGTTCTTAGGCTAAGGCCCTTGGCTAAGCAGCAGAGGCACCCATAAACTGGGAAATGTATGGTCACATCCTCACCTTCCAAACTAGTCACATGGAAATAAGGTGCTATTGGGCCGTTAGGAATACAATCCTGTCCTGATATTCCTATCACCTCCAGAGAAAGGAAAGAGCCTAGAAGTTGTAAAAGGAAACTTAGTTTGATAGCATCCTGTCTGGCAAGAACTCACTTTATCAATAGCTGGGATGTGAAATCCTAATTTCTGTATTGTTCTATCACTGTAGTCTGTATAATCTCTGTCTGGTTCTGTGATTGTTTCTGTCTGCTGTATAATTAATTTTGTTGGGTGTAAACCAATTAAGGTGGTGGAATATAATTGGTTAAATAACCATGTTACACTATGTTAGGATTGGTTAGTTACATTTCAGTAAAATGATAGGTTAAGGTATAGCTAAGCAAAACTCAAGTTTTACTATATAGTCTGCAGTCAATCAGGAAGTAAGGGGGGGGAATGGGAACAGGGAATGGGGGTGGGGGAATTGGAATCATGTTTTGCTAAGGGGGGAATGGGAGCAGGGACGGCTCTGTGGTGTCAGAGCTGGGAAGGGGGACACTGAGGAAGGAAACTGGAATCATTGCTTGCTGGAAGTTCACCCCAATAAACATTGAATTGTTTGCATCTTCGGACTTCGGGTATTGTTGCTCTCTGTTCATGCGAGAAGGACCAGGGAAGTGAGAGGGTGAAGGAATAAGCCCCCTAACATCTTGGTGTCGTTGACTTGGATGCATCGCATCGGATAGGTGAGTGGCAGCCTGTGAGTCCCCCTCCTCAACAGTCCGCGCAGCTGCTTGGAGGGGGTATAGCGAACTCTCGTGATGGTAGTTGCGGGTTCTGGCAAGCCAGGGTAAAGGATTTTTTGGATAAATGGATAAGGAAGAACCAGGGCCCATACCAGGTGCAGGGGTCAGCCTGGGATGAGATTAAAAAGGAAATGGAGGAAGTGTTAGGGGACCCAGAGGGATGGGGGGTGGCTGAGGAGCCCACCCTCCTTTGGTATATGGGTAGTGGAAGAAGGTCCCTGCCCATTGGGACTGAATGCCTTCCAGGGAAAGGAGGCACTTCAGTCCACTTGTGAGAGGTTTGAAGTAAGGGCAGCATTATGGGAAGCTGCCAGTAATCTTTCAAGTTTGATGCTGTTTCAGCAAGGGCTGTTGAAGGGTTGTAAATTAGTTAGGGGTGGTTAAAGATGATTTGGCACAACAGGGTTTAGAGCAGGGGTCGGCAACCTTTCAGAAGTGGTGTGCCGGGTCTTCATTTATTCACTCTAATTTAAGGTTTCGGGTGCCAGTAATACATTTTAACATTTTTAGAAGGTCTCTTTCTAGAAGTCTATAATATATAACTAAACTATTGTTGTATGTAAAGTAAATAAAGTTTTTAAAATGTTTAAGAAGCTTCATTTAAAATTAAATTAAAATGCAGAGCCCCCCAGACCAGTGGTCAGGACCTGGGCAGTGTGAGTGCCACTGAAAATCAGCTCGCGTGCCGCCTTTGGCACGCGTGCCATAGGTTGCCTACCCCTGGTTTAGAGTCAGAAGCAGAGTTAACAGACCACCTTTAGAGACAGGAGCTGGGACTTGGTCCTGGTTTTTTTTTAGTTTTGTTTTGTTTGGGACAAAGTATGAGGGAGGTCTGCTGTATTCCACTGGAATTTTTGGAGTAAAAGATCCATGGGCAACCATGGAGACAAATGTTTTACTGCCTTCTGAACAGTCTCAAGGTAAAGACAGCACAGGTTAAGGCAGCTGTATGGCAATAATTGTACTTGGTGGCTGAGTTGTTAGAGACAAAGTGCACTACCTTAAAGAACTAAATGTAGGAGTAAGTGATTTAAAGAAGTAAGTGAAAAGTTACAAATACCTTTTGCAAAAATTGATAACACAGCATTTGGAGGAAAGTAAACATTTGGGAGTTGTGGAAATGGTAAAAAGTAACAGTTGTGGTGTTACAAGAAGCAAGTTTTTGGTTTAATAATAAAACCCAGTTATATAAATGTAACTGTATGTGTAACTCCGTGCAGTCACATTGGATGGAAGCTTGGTAATTAAATTATACCAGGGGGTCAGGTAGAGTGGCTACTACCACCACTATGCTTCTGTCCCCAGAAGCCTTTACAGCCATTCTGAGGGAAAATGGGCCCTTTTCCCACAGAAATGGTCCATAAGGGACTGCAGCAGGCAGAGAAATAATCTGATCAAAATTATTTGACTATTGGGTAATGTAATCAAAATCACTAAAGGAATGTCAGGGGTTTCTATTGGAACTTAACTTGGCTGTCTCTGGTTGTACAAGATGGGAGTGTAACCAGGGTACAGTTGTGTAAAAAAGAGTAATCACAGTGCAAGGGATGTTAGTTTTGTGTGTGCACACAGGAAAAAGAAAAGGAAAAGGGGAGCAATAATGGGAGAACACTGACCCTTGGGGTGGCTCTGGGGGATCGGACTGTCGCTTTGGTGGGGGTGCATGAAAACTCTGTGGGCACAGGGAAACAGTTACACCTTGTGTAGAATTAATATAGCTAATATAATGTTTTGGAGGTTAAACTATTTCCCAGGACATGTGCAGTGTATATTGGAAAAGGGGTAAAAGAAATGCAAACAAAACATAGTACTTAATTAAAATCCTGTTAGGGCTCCAAAAGGAGCCACAATAGGTTGTGTTTTCTTTTTCAGATCTCTGTGTGTTTTGGAGCAGGAAATGAAAGTGAAAAGTAATCAGAACTCTTGTGGAAGTGGAATGTGTCCCTTTTAAGACAGTCTCTGAGCTGCTGATAGCTTTGGATCCAGAGGCAAGCCAAGAAAGCCTCTGTGCAAATGCAAATTACCTAGCTGATGGGGGAAGGAGGAAACTGCCCATAAGTAGCAGCACAAAGAACCTGCAAATAATAAATACATCTGGTCAGCAAACAAGCTACTAGAAGACTCAGATTATGGCCCTCCAGGAAAGGGAGGTGAAAAAACAAGTCAAGCCTGAAAATAAGGGGGACAGGTTAACCCTAAGAGGGAGGGGTGTGTGTGTGGGTGTGTTCAGAGCAGAAATCTGAAGCTGCCTCTCAGCTATTACCTGAGAATAAACTTAAAGCTTGGTACAGCAGAGAAACTATTAAAAACCTGGTCTGTTGTACAAGAGGGGGAACTGAGGCACACCACCTCATGAATTTCATAAATGACCAGTAAGTGGGGTAATTCACTAGCCTGACTATAGAACAACATAAGGACAGCCTGGAGGTAATTCTTCTGTTTTTCCTGCAATTAGCAAGAAAATTTGTAAAAGGAATTGGTATTATTATTAAGCAATAATCTGTCCCCATCGGGGGGGTGGAAATTATTTCTTTTGTTTTTCCAGACACTCTACAAGCAAGCTGGCGCCAGCGAAAGAATAACCCAGAATACCATGGATCTATGTTTTGTGTTGTTTGTCTGTGGTGTTTGTCTTGCTGCTAGCATGACATGGGTGGGGGATGGCTTCAAAAGGCTGACCTGGGGGGGAAAGATGTGTATGGGAATGCAAAATGCTCAACTAGGAGGCCAGCACCTGTCTAATAGCTACGATGGTGCCTGGAAATAGAACGGCAACTAAGGTAGGCCCCACAAGCCCTATGGGAATAATGAGAAGGGGAGGAGCTCACTGGGAATCAATGGAGGGGTGTGTAAAATGGTGTAAATCCAGAGATGATGTTTGGATGTGCCCCTCTCCTATGACTATGGAGGAGCAGAATCAATGGGCTATGGCAAGGGATGGACAATTGGGTGTACTGTGTATGAGGTGTTTTGCTAGAAATGTACATATTACTAGGGGTACAATTACACCAGCCCCTAACCAAACTATACATCTACACGCTGCTATCTGGACTTTGGTGCACAAATGGAGCTGTAAATCTTATTGCTGTAAATAATCGAACCAGGGCATACTGCCTGATTCCATACCAAGTGGTTAAGTTGGTTTGAACAATAACCCATTTCTCTGTGGACATTCAATGGACTTATGATGTGGACAAAAGCATGCAAAACCTGCAGGAGCAGCTTGTTGCAACTGCCAGCAAATGGACACATTAAGATTTTAACCCTGTCGAAGGAGAAGAGGCAGTGTTTTGGTGGTGGCTCAGATGTTGGACAATACTGCAGTGGTCAGGACTCAGTGTTGCTGTGGATTGTTAATTGTACCTGTGTTATGTTGCATATGGAGATAACCTATAAGTAATGTAGTAAGCCCTCCCCCTGCCACAGTGTACTAGACAACCCAGACCCAACCTTCTCAGGCCCACTATAATGGGAAGTCTGTAACACTAATTGGAATAGGTGTGGTATGCCCGTACAAGAGAAGGTGCAGGGCACTGTACTACACAAGGGGCAGTGGGACAAATGGAATATTGACACCTTCCACCTTGATGCCTGGCCCTATCAGGAAATGTGTCGCATATCTCCTATGCAGGAGGATCCCAAAAGAAAAAGAGGGGTGGAGTGTTAGGATATAGATAGTCAGGCCTGTCTGTAAAGGCCTATATTTTAAGAATGTAGGTGTATTCTCATCACTTAGCTAGTTATAGAGGTATAAAAGAAAGAATCAAAATCACTTTCTGTATGTGTAAGGGCCTTCTCTCACTGTGACAGTCTGAGGCCTGGTTCTTAGGCTAAGGCCCTTGGCTAAGCAGCAGAGGCACCCATAAACTGGGAAATGTATGGTCACATCCTCACCTTCCAAACTAGTCACATGGAAATAAGGTGCTATTGGGCCGTTAGGAATACAATCCTGTCCTGATATTCCTATCACCTCCAGCGAAAGGAAAGAGCCTAGAAGTTGTAAAAGGAAACTTAGTTTGATAGCATCCTGTCTGGCAAGAACTAACTTTATCAATAGCTGGGATGTGAAATCCTAATTTCTGTATTGTTCTATCACTGTAGTCTGTATAATCTCTGTCTGGTTCTGTGATTGTTTCTGTCTGCTGTATAATTAATTTTGTTGAGTGTAAACCAATTAAGGTGGTGGAATATAATTGGTTAAATAACCATGTTACACTATGTTAGGATTGGTTAGTTACATTTCAGTAAAATGATTGGTTACGGTATAGCTAAGCAAAACTCAAGTTTTACTATATAGCCTGCAGTCAATCAGGAAGTAAGGGAGGGAATGGGGGTGGGGGAATTGGAATCATGTTTTGCTAAGGGGGGAATGGGAACAGGGAATGGGAGCAGGGACGGCTCTGCGGTGTCAGAGCTGGGAAGGGGGACACTGAGGAAGGAAACTGGAATCATGCTTGCTGGAAGTTCACCCCAATAAACATCGAATTGTTTGCACCTTCAGACTTCGGGTATTGTTGCTCTCTGTTCATGCGAGAAGGACCAGGGAAGTGAGAGGGTGAAGGAATAAGCCCCCTAACATCAGTGCACGAGTAGGTAAAGATACCTTGCCAGTTGTTATCATTGGAAAAAAAATGGCATTCAAAAAATGAACGAAAATGGTCTCCTACTCCTAGGCTATGTTCTGCACACTTGCTTAACAATTACAAATACCATCTTCAGACAGGCAGACAAATATAAAACTACATGGATGCACCCCAAACAATGGCATCTAATAGATTACATCATTGTCCGTCAATGTGACATAAGGGATGTCAGGATCACCAGAGCCATGTGTCGATGAAGCAGAATACTGGATGGATCCTAGAATGATTACATCAATACTGAATGTATACATTGTAGCCACATGCCCGAAATGCCAAAAACAATCAAGAGATCCCCTCATATTGCTGAATTAAATCATGCATACTATCGAGACAAGCTACAAAGTGCACTAGAAACCAACCTTGGTGATAACCTTGTTTCATGGGAGGAATTCAGAGACACAGTACTGTGACAATCCCCTGGTGTTATCTGGACCGGTGATCTGCTAGGTCACTTCAATCCGACTCTGGGAGCCAGCCTTACCCTGTTCTGCTGTGAGAACCCCCACTCCTGGGTTGTTCACGCACAGCCTCTGGCATGTAAGCTGCTCCCAGCTACGTGAGTGAGCACCTTTGGCCAGCCACTGCTTGGATTGTGCAACCAAATGCCACTAGCCAATATCTCCGGTCTCAGACACAACCCAAGAACGTCCGTCTTGCAGTGTCCAGTTATGCCCGCTGGACGCTGCAAGCTTATATGAGTTCGTCAATTTAACAGAGAAATTGATATGTACCAGGCTTGTTATCCCAAAGGGAGTCTCTGACACACTTCAAACCAAACGCACTGCTTCAGGTAGAACAAACAAACAGATTTATTAACTAGAAAATAGATTTTAAGTGATTATAAGTCAAAGGAGAAGTAGTCAGATTTGGTCAAATGAAATAAAAGCAAAACGCATTCTAAACTGATCTTAACACTTTCAGTGCCCTTACAAACTTAGATGCTTCTCACCACAGGCTGGCTGGTTGCCCTTCAGCCAGGCTCTCCCCTTTGATCAGTGCTTCAGTCGCGTGGTGGTGGTGTCTGTAGATGGAGGTGGAAGGGAGAGCATGGCAAACGTCTCTCCCTTGTATCATGTTCTTTCTTCTCTCTTGGCTCCCCCCCTCCCTTCAGAGTCAGGTGAGCATTACCTCATCATAGTCCCAAACTGACCAAGGGAAAGGGGGGGGGGGGGACTCACTAGAGCAGGGGTCTCAAACTCAAATGACCACGAGGGGCACATGAGGACTAGTACATTGGGCAGAGGGCCGCATTTACTAACACCTCCCCCGCACCGCCCTCGGCCCCGCCCCCACTCCACCCCTTCCATGAGGCCCCGCCCCTGCCCCGCCTCTTCCCACCCCTTCCCTGCCCCCATTCCAACCCCTTCCCCGAAATCCCCACCCCAACTCTGCCCCCTCCCTGCCCCCAGGGGGCACAGGAGGGGTGTGGCGGGGGCTCAGGGCAGGGAATTGGGGTGAGGGGTGCAGGAGGGGGTCAGGGTGCAGGGTGCTCAGGGCAGGGGGTTGGGATGCAGGAGGGGTGCGGTGGGGGTTCAGGGTGTCAAGGTGCAGGGTGCAGCAGGGGGCTCAGAGCAGGGGGTTGGGGTGTNACCGCTCTAGGTAAACGTTGGGGGAGGGCAGGGGGGCCATGAGGAGCTCGCGGGCCGCATGCAATAACCCTGCGGGCCGCATGTTTGAGACCCCTGCACTAGAGAGTCCAACAGATCCTTTGTTGCTGCCTAGGCCAGTGTCCTTTGTTCCTGTGAGGCTGGGCTGGGTTTGTCACACCTCATCAAGGCATGTATGGGAACTGCCCCTCTGCTCCTGAAGAGTTTTGTCTGGGCTTGTTTTAAGCCATGAGGACACATTTTCAGCCTCATAAGTATATACATGAAATTACAACCTACAACATTACTATAATAACTATGCTCAGTGCATCATGAGCCTTCCGAAGACATCTGACATGACAAACTGCATTGGATACCACACAATCATATTATAAGGATGGACATGGGGGTGCAGGGTGTTCCCCCGAGGTACAGAGTGTCACAAGTACAAAAACCTGCGGCTGACATCCTCAGACAGAAGAAAAGGGCTCACCGCGACTCATTTGATGAAAATGAGGAGGAAATCACAGTACTCTTGAAAGAAAAAAAAATGAGGCTTTCCAAAACTGGCAAAATAATTATTCAGTCCATCCCAGAGAGAGAGAGAGATTCAAACTCCTGCAAAGCAACACACGGAGACAACTACACTCAATACAAGATAAATGGTGGGAGAAGGTAGCAGAAGACATTCAAATGTATGCAGAAACAAATGAAGTTAGTTATTTGATTCTTTGAAGCTAGTCTATGGATCTTCAAAGGTGGGCACAGGTTCACTCCTGACGGCTGATGGCTGGACAGTCATCAAAGACAAACATGGCATGGAGCAGAGATGGGTTGAACACTTCAGCCAACTACTGAACAGACCATCCTCAACTGAAACAAGTGTTAACAAGATACCTCAAGAGCCTATTCAGCGCCACCTTGACTCCCCACACTCACTTGAAGAAACAAAGGCATGATGAGCTCAGGAAAGTCCTCAGGCAGAGATGGAATACCAGCAGAAACATAAATCTGCTCGTCCAAAGATGTCAACAACACTCCAGAAGATCCTTACTGACATCTGAGACAACAAAGAAATGCCACAAGACTTCAAAGATGCCACAATTATTCCTTTATTTAAAAATAAAGGCAGCAAAACGGTCTGTGATAACTACCATGGGATCTCTCTCCTATCAGTGTCACTGGAAAAATCTTTGGCTTCTGAGACAGTTTAGGAGGACATGAGCAATCTACCTGAGGCTCAGTGCGGATTCACTGACTCCTTTCCCATTTCAAATGGAGTCAAACAAGGCTGTGTCCTTGCTCCTGTACTGTTCAACTGCTTCTTCACTCAAGTTCTCAACCATGCTACAAACAGGTTCAACAGAGGCATATATAGCAGGTACAGACAACGTCTGTCTTCAATCTTATAAGGCTTAAAGCAAAAACAAAAAAGTAACAGAACTACTGCTAAGAGAAGCACTCTGTGGATGATTGTGCCCTCCTAGCACACACAGAGAGAGATCTCCAGTACATCGTAGATTGCTTCGCTGAAGCATCCAAATACAATCAGCCTTGAGAAAACTCTGGTGTTGCATCAATCATCTTCACTACTCCATGCCATATCCCGTTTAGCATATCCATTAGTGGAATACAACTAAAGGAAGTTGACAATTTTACCTATTTCGGCAGCAAGTTCTCAAATGATGGATCTCTTGACAAAGAGATCACAAACAGGATACAGAGAGCTTCACAATCACTAGGAAAGCTATGCAACAAAGTCCTGAAATCTCACAACATAACCCTCTCAACAAAAATAAAACTTTACAATGCTTTTGTGCTCACCTCTCTCTTCTATGGCTATGAGACCTGGACACCATACAAATGGCATATCAAACAGCTACAGGCCTTCCATATGTGGTGTCTGTGCGCCATTATGGGGATCCGCTGGCAAGACAAAATTACCCACCTGGAAGTTCTCCAAAAGTCAAATGCCACAAGCATCAAGGCCATGGTGATAAAAGCCCAACTACGCTGGGTTGGACACATCATTAGGATGCCTGAACATCGACTCCCCAGAAAAATTTTCTATGGAGAATTGTTACAAGGATACTGGAATCAAGGCCACCCCAGAAAGCACTACAAGGATAGCATCAAGAACAGCGTACACTTTGGTGCAATAAAACTAGATGATCTCAAGAAGGCTGCATCAAATAGATCAGCATGGTGACATACAACACTCCGAGCTCTCCAAGCCTTTGATGAGGACAGAAATAATCAACTGTTAGCTGCAAGGGAAAAGCATCATGCTACTGCTATAGCTACCAAGACGCTCACCAATGACTGTCTGCCCGATCTGCTCACAAGCATGTGCGTCACGCTTCGGACTTCAGAGTCACTCCAGAATCCACAAAAAGAGAGAGCATGAAAACATCATCATCAAACCGACGGACTATGCGAGAATGAAGTAGCCATTTGCCCCCCTCCTTCCCACAGGGGCTAGGAAAATACAGATTTTCTCAAGCAACGAATCCAATGCTTACCTACCACCTGTCCTCATTTCCCATCCCCTTTGCAGCCCCTGCCTCTCTCCTTGGCCCTCCCCACTGGTACCTTCCCACACACAGAGACCTCTGTCTCCTCCCCACCCAAGAGAACAAACATTTTCATTAGACTGGATACTGACTAGTTTGCTGTGTTCACAATAAACCTCCCCATAAAACAAATGCATGTTATATTATAAAAATAGACAACTTGTAGCAAACAACGTGAGTTATTAAATTTTTATTGCACAGGGGTACAAAGGTTCATACTAGAAACATCAGTGGCAGGGTGTTCACGGGGCAATGGCATTGGCACGTTCCCTCATTATCTAGGCAAGCATAAAGTGGATGAACAGAAACTCTCTCACATTCTTTTTCTTTATTGGCACATTCACACACTGTAATCTTCCCAGATTACACATCTACGCAAGCAAAAATATGAACATGTTTTTAAACACCATTCACAATTTGGATCCCTCAAAGACTCAGTGGGTGGCACTATCTTGCACAAAAATTGACCAATTGAGACCATTTTTGACCTGCATCACAGCAGTAGTTTGATCTCTAATTCTGCGGGCACACAAAAGCCCCACCTAAAAACTGAAAACTGCTATTTTTTTCCAGGACTTCGATCTCTGGGTCCTACTCTGCATTCCTATGAAGGGCTGCAAATTTCAAGAAAATCTCTGCAAGCAGAGATTTTAGAGCACTTAGGCCAGGACTACACTACATATGTATATCAGTATAAATATGTCACTCAAGGGTGTGAAAAAATCCACCCCCCGGAGCGACATAGTTATACCGACCTAACCCCCCAGGTACACAGTGCTATGTTGGCGGGAGGGCTTGTCCTGCAACATAGATACCGCCTCTCAGGGAGGTGGATTAACTACGCCAACATAGTTACACCTGGGGGAATTCTGCGCCCCCCCCCCAAAATAAAAAAAATCTGTGCACAATATTTTAAAATTCTGCATATTTTGTCAAACCACCACAATATAATCACACCAGTTTCAATTATTTTGGTAATTTATTTCAAAATACCTGTCAGCAAGTGTGTCTGTAACAATACAGACAACAAAAAAGATTCAGGAAATGTTTTTTGTCAGATTCCTTACTAGGCATATTAATACAGAACTCTGAGTAATAATTCATTTAAACTACAATACAGAACCATATTTCCTGCACCCCTCAGAACCAAAGCAAAGGCTTGGGGGAGTGAGGGGTAACAGAGGAGCTGAAGGAAAGGGAAATAATTGCAGGGAAGGAGCCTAGGTGTGAAGTTGGAGGGTTGTTGGGTATGGATGGCAAAAATATGGAACAGTTTTTTTAGGGGGCAGGGAGGCATTGTTAGAGAGATTCCCCCATGCATATCCTGGCTGACTCTTAGCCTCGCCTATTTAGTCATGCACATCTGCCGCTATCCCCATGTGTGCCTGCACCCCATGTGTCCCTCCACCCCCACTCACTCACTCCCCCATCCCCATGTGTCTCTGTGCCCCTACTCAGCCATTCCCTTCCCACGTGTGGCCTTGCACCCCTCCCCCGTCCTCATGTGGCCCTGCGCCTCCACTCCCATTCAGCCCCTGCCCCAATCTGTTCTCCCCCACTAGCCCTTAGGAGCCTGTCTGACCTCCCAGCAGCTCCACGCTGTCTGTTTCCCCATAGTCCCTGTCTCCTGACCTGGGCCGACAGGCGCTGTGAAGAAGCACTACAGGCTCTCTCTCTTCCCTAACAGGGTGGAAGCAGCTGTTGTGTTCTAGCACAACAGTGCCCTCTGGTGGGCAAAAGGCAGAACTGCAGCAACTTTCTTGCAGAAACTATTTTCTGAAAAAAAACATTTTAAATATGCATGGTCCATTAATTATGGACATGCACAGTGGTGCAGAATTCCCCCAGGAGTACATGGTGTAGCACTGTACATGAAGACAAGTTCTTAGAAGTGTCCTCCTTTAAACAGGAAGGATAGAGGGACAATGGAGGGAAAAAGCTCCTCTACACATCCATCTGGAGCATAGGAGGCTCTGAAAGGTGTGAAGTGGCCCATTCTTCTCCATGTGATGATCCCAGCTGATTAAGAACACCCCAGCCTGAAATAATAGCATGTGAACTGCTCCGTCTATCTCAGTGGGGGTTCCCAATGCCCTCGCCTTCATGGGTATCTTAATGAGTAAACGCCTGTAGTGTCACTTTGTAGGCATCTGGACATCTTGCATGCATTATTGTTAGGGCTACATTTTAGTCACAGGTATTTTTAGTAAAAGTCATGGACAGGTCACGGACAGTAAACAAAAATTCACAGCCCGTGACCTGTCCATGACTTGTACTATATACTCCTTACTAAATCGTGGGGGGGGGGGGGGGGGGGGGGGGGGGGGGGGGGNAGGGGTGCTGGGTTGCTCCAGGCCAGTGCCACAACTAGTCCCTGCCAACACCTCCACAGCCCACTAAGTACCTGAGCTGGTCACCTGGCAGCCCTGCCCCAGTCACCCACCCACCTGCCCCAATCCCTCACAGGCACGCCCTACCCGGGAATGACAGAAAGGCTCAGGGGCCACCAGTACCAGGCAAAGGGAGATGCTGAGCGCAGCCATTATTGGATAGTCACGATTTTGGCATTGTGCATACGGAAACAAAGCAGCACCACTGAGGCCCAGCCCTGGGGGCCCCCCCTGCAGGGCCAATACTCCCCCCTCCCCCCAACGGTCATGGATTGCCAGGTACAGTGGCTCAGACCAGGAACAGGCACGGACCATCTGGCCTCCTTGAAACCACCGCCTCTCAGGGCTTGGCTACACTGGCACTTTACAGCGCTGCAACTTTCTCGCTCAGGGGTGTGAAAAAAAAAAACCAGCCCTGAGCGCAGCAAGTTACAGCGCTGTAAAGCGACAGTGTGAACTGTGCTCCCAGCGCTGGGAGCTAATCCCCTCGGGGAGGTGGAGTACCTGCAGCGCTGGGAGAGCTCTCTCCCAGCGCTGGCGCGCGACCACACTCACACTTCAAAGCACTGCCGTGGGAGCGCTCCCGTGGCAGCACTTTGAAGTTTTGAGTGTAGTCACGGCCTCAAGGCCAGCTCTTTGTCCTCACTCTCCACCCATCATTTGGCAGCTCCACTTCACCCTCTGCTGCCCACCGGGATCACCAGGGGGCCATTATCAGCCCCCACTCCACCACTGTATACAGTTGGGGGGCATGCAATGCCCCCTTAAACTCCACTCCAGCAGAACACCTGGGACTCTGTCACAGCCCACAGTTTAGGAACCACATATATAGAGCATCACCAAGCCCCCTTTCCTCTGATGGGTGTTTCCTCAATAACTCCCTTCTTCAAAGGGAATTACCTCCTCCTTGTCTTAGGGGGGTGTAGCTCTCAACCCCCTCTTCTCTAGTTGTGTTTTTCCTCTGACTCCCTTCCCTACATATAAAGAATAGGAATACTTGTTGCACCTTAGAGACTAACAAATTGATTGTAGCATAAGCTTTCGTGGGCTACAGCTCACTTCATTGGATGCATCTGTTCCCTACATATTGCACCTACTAACTACCCCATCTGATAAATGGGATTGTCTCCTTTAAATTCCTTTTTAAATTTAAACTCCAAAGTCTTTCAGTGTCCTTCTGTTTATGGACATCTCCTTTGAGCCCCTCATTCCTACATTTCCTCTGAACCTTCTCTAATAACCTCCCAGTTGCAACACAGTTCAAACAGCACTGGACTCTACTACTTCCAGCCTTAGTAAAGTCTGTTTTCAGTGAGGCAGAGCACAGATCTTCCTCCCACCCTCGTTATGTACAGTTGTCTGCCCTCTCATAAGTTACCACTCCTACCTAATGCTCTTCCTCTTGGACACAAGACACTGCCTGATGGTGTACAGCAGAAAAGCCAGGTAGGTCAGGCTCTATTACAATTTATGGGACAAGCACCAATTACTAACCCAGGTTCCTGACGCTGATAGTAACAGGTTTAGAGTTGTCACCTTTTCTCCCAAGGGCATACTTGAGATACAGTAAAATAGAATGACTCAGAACCAGCTATGCACTTAAGATCCAGAGGAGAACTACTGCCTTAGAGACAAGAGGTTCGTTTTCCCAACCCTGGAATTGCAGAAGGTGTACTACCTTCCCCCCTCCCACCCGCTGGAGCAGTTCAGGATAGACACAAAGGAGTCAGCCCCCCTCCCTCAGCCCCACCAGTAGTCCAGGGCCACCCTTCCCCACCTATATGCAGACCAAGCAGACAAAGTAAGGGAGTGGAACTGTGTTTATTAGCAGAGAGAGTTCAAAGTACATGAGCTGGGTGCTATACATGCCCAAGGAGAAGGTTACAGTTGTGTTTATAGAGAAAAGACACAAATCACATGTGTGAGACCAGCCACTGAAGCCGTGTGGACAGGGAAGGAAGTTCCTTGCTTTAGGCTCAGAACAGGAGTGGGGGGAATATTTTTTGCCCACACATGAAGAACCAGAAAGAGGAGCACAACATACAAAACCCCAACAGAAAGACAAATGGAAGAAACAGCCCAGAGGCCTCAGCCTGAGGAACAGGAGGGATGGGGGAGGGCTTGTCCAAGAAAGTTTGAGCAATACCTGCTGGCTTGGGAGCCCTGCATCATCTTGCTTGCCCTTCCCCCAAATTATGGCATCAGCACAATCAGGCCCTAGCTCCTCTTCAGCAGATGTACTTCTGTCCATCCATCGCCACAGCTCAATTCGACAGAGGATAGTGGGAAGCACTCAGAGAACAAGGGCCACTTCACTCCAGATCTTCAGTTTTGTCCTCCCCAAGATGGGGAGAGATGGGGAATTACAGGGATATGGACTCAGCGCAAATGAAATGCTGGTTCATGGAGATGAGCAAGCAAAACCCATACCCTTCCCAGAATGTCCTATCGCAACAGAGTCTTTTCTTTCTTTACCAGCATTCCATCTACCCTACACCCATGAAGCCCCACAGATGGCATCCCTCTTCCCAGCATCATTGACCCCTGCACATAAGTCCAAGTGCATTCTAATTCAAGCCAGGGCTCCCTGAACTGAGGAAGCCTTCCTTTTGGTGCAGAATACAGGGAGCATTGCTCTATCTCCCTACACTCTTCCCTCAGTGGTTCTGTTTGAGAACAAAATACTCACAAGAGGTTCTGTAGGGACTTGCACACAAACTGTGCAGCTCATTTCATCCACAGAATTCACCACAACAACACTTCAAGGACTCAGAGGAGCTGTGTAGCTCTTTTCAGAGATGGGAAAATGGAGGCACAAGAGAAGTGACTTACCCACAGAAGGTTATACAGTTTCACTTGCTCTCAACTCCCCACCTTCCCAGAGCTGGACTAAATGACAGAAACCTTGGAGAGAGCCCAGTCTGGACTCAAAAGTCTAAACGAGAGTTTGTAGCATGAACATAGAGAAAGTTTTAAGCTTGTGAACCAGGCAGATTTGCGGAGATTCAAGAGTTGCTGAATATAGAGTTCAAGACATTTTCCCAAAGCTCTCAGAGCAGAACTCTACTTTACTACCATTTTTTGTAACTCCTTGAGAGAATGAGGCTTTGGAGAAAGAACAGAGCAGAAGATGGGGACTTGCCCAGAAATACACACAGGATGCAGTTGCTCAGCTGACTATTTAAGCAACAGAGACTCCCCCCACCTGGGACCCCCCAACCCATGTCTCCCTTCACGCAACAGAAAGAGGCACACAGCTTGATGAAGCAAGAAAAATCCAGAATTCCCTCCACGCCCTGACTTCCTCAGAGTAAGGTGCATGCCAGTAGCTAACCAGGGTGACATCCTGACAAGTCTGTACCAGTTACAGGAATATCAACCCCCGATATAACCATTGCTGTTGTCCTTGTGGTGTAGGAAAAAGGATCACCAACCCTTCCTGTTGCATGCTTATGAAGCTGAGAGCTGCCACAACATGAGAAAGGCACAACCCATCACTATTTGTGGGGAGCTGAAGGCTAAAAGTGACCACCATAAACTAGTTTAGACTTCAGCAGTTAAAGGGAAACTCCACAAGAGCTGAGGCCAGATGCTCTCCTCGAAGGTGAGGCACTACTCTAATCAATTTCACATTGGAGTCCTCCTCCTGCTCTCTAGGCTCATCACAGCCAGGGAACTGCTTTGAGGAAGCTCACATTCCTGAAGTACACCCTTTAGGTACAGCTGTGATGAAGGTGACATCTAAGCCATGCCTCACTCAAATTAGGATTTAAAAAAAATTACCCTCAAACATAAGAATGGGAGCAACATCTTCCCCTTCCCCCCCAATTGAGCTGACCCTCCCTGGGACTGCAGCAGGTGTTGAAGGGGTTAAACCTAGGTCCAGGAGAGTTGCTTCAGAA
The DNA here is from genome assembly GCA_003942145.1 of Platysternon megacephalum. Taxonomy (NCBI): domain Eukaryota; kingdom Metazoa; phylum Chordata; order Testudines; family Platysternidae; genus Platysternon; species Platysternon megacephalum. The sequence continues at coordinate 548,815 of QXTE01000228.1, forward strand.
TCTTACACAGAAGACAAACAAAACCAACAAAAGAACTGAAGATGAAGCAGCCACATGGAGGGGGGAGCGTGGGCAAGGAAGGAGACAGGAAGAGGGGAAGGTGGACTGCAGACTGAGGGGCCGCGTTCTCAAGTACAAAAGTAAACTGGAGACAGAATGCAACAGAAGGAAAAGAGAAAGGAGAGAACAAGAGGGCAAGTTACACCAAGGTCCCCACAGTAGGCAACTGAGGCCTACAAACACCCAGCCAAGTTAGGGACTTCCCAACCCTTCCACTCCCATGCCTTTCACACTTGGGAGAAGAACTCCTCTGTCCCAGTAGAGGGAAGGTCCCATTTCCCCCCGAAGGAGAAAGCATATAAAGGACCCAGTCTGAGAGCTCTATTTTGAACATACCATTTCCCTGTGGAGCTTCCCAGATACTGCACCCATCACCAGGCATTTGGAAGGTACCTTTTCCCTTACCCAGTAGGCAGAAGCTACCATTTGAACATGCAGGGTACTCTCAGACCTTCAGTCCCTTAACCAAAAGGGAGAAGGTGGCATTTTCCAAGAGTTGGGGGCTCCCTGACCCTCCATTCAGATTCTATATGGTACTTACGTACAATCGCCACCATCACAATGGCACAGATCACTCCAAGCATGATCATCATCTGGGGAGAAAGATTGTGATGGGTTAATACTCTCAGAAGGGGTTATTATGGGGTGGAGTACTCCCAAGGCATCTCATCCACACTCTAGAGACAAGAAAGCTCAGAGTTCCAGTCCTTCCATATAGCATGGCCTGGTGCCAAATAGCATTTCCTCTTTCCAGCCCCCAGCGGCACGAACCTGCTTCAACAGCCAAGAGATGAATGTCCAGGTTGGGTCAGGAGTCTCCAAAGAAGGGGGAGCAACAAGTCCTAATTAGCAGTACAGCAAGTTTTCTTCAAATCCTAGGCCATGGATGCAGTGCTGACCCAATTGATTCCCATCTCTAATCTTCTCCCCACCCCCACAATCAGTCCCCAAGGCCTCTCATGCAGAGCAGTGAGGAAGCAGCAGGGATCCAGTGGAAGGCTGTACTCCACAACCCCTCAGGGAGGGTATGAAGAGATTCAGGTCATTCTCCTTCCTGTGTACCTTGCCTTCCAAAGAGGGCTTAGGGCAGCTTCATGCTGAAACCACAGCCCTAACTGTACTGAGTGCAACTGTCTTATAACCCCAGCTTCACTTTGATGCAGCCACAGACTACCCGTGCCTGCTGATGGGGAGCGGGGGAGAAGGGAGAAGAAAGGGAGGGGCACAACCTCAGAAAAACTCGAGTCATACACCACCCCACCCCACCCCCCGGGAAAGCAGCAGTGCCTCAGAGCAGCTCCAGACTTTTTCTCCACTCCTGCCTTTGCTTCTCCATGCCTGGCTTGCTGGCTCAGCTGCTCTGCAGGGAGGGGCCTGGCCACACCGTGTGACCCTGCATGTGCCACCCCCCCCACTCGTGGCCTCTGGATGCAGTCAAAGGAGAAACAGAACAACTTCAGATCTGGCCTCATTGGAAGGTAGATGAAAGGGTTGGGAAGCTCACCTTACAGTTCTTCCACCAGTACTTCCTCTTTAGCTTTCCTGCACTAGTTTTAAACACTGAGGCACCAGCCTCAAGTGCCTCTGCCTTGCCATCCATCTCAGTCAGCCTTATGTCTCGATCCAGCACTTTCTCCACATTCACACTCATTATGCTCACCACCTGCAAAAAGAAGAAAAGAAGCATGTTACACTGGCACAGAGGGAGGCGCAAAAGCAAGAACGTCCATCATACTAGTCCTAGGCAATATGATAATACAAAATAATAAGAGACCAAGCTCATGAGACACTGACTTACCTCCTCCATTTGGGCCTGGGACTGCTGCAGCCGAAGGTTACTACTTATGTTGGGGGGAGGCCCAGGGGGACCCCCACCAAGAGCACCCCCTTCTTGGGCCCTGGGAGCAGATTGCTGAGCTGGATCAGACCTGATGAGACAAGGAGACATACCCAACAAAGGAAACAGAGTAATATGGGTCCATCTACGAACCTCAGATTTAAGAGAAAAGCAGAACTCAGGAGTCAAGTCCCAAACTAAAAAGCCAGGAGAAAGCTCAAGAACTGATACAGGATCTCAAACTGGGAGAGGATATGTAGTGAGGTCCCATGGGGAGAGCGGGGGGAGGAATTGTCAATCCTGGGTCCAGCACTACTGAATATTTTCATTAATGATTTGGATAATGGCATTGAAATTATGCTTATAAAGAATGTATGGATGACACCAAGCTGGGAGGAGTGGCAAGCACTTTGGAGGATAGGTTTAGAATTGAAAATGACCGTAAGAAATTGGAGAACTGGCTTGAAAGCTAGAAGCCTCTGGTAATTGGCTGAGCCTTAATCAGTGGGCGGGGCATTCACCCAGGCCAGGGCTTTATAAAGCAGCGCACAAGCGACCAGGGAGCTTTTGCAAACAGGGGCTGCTAACAGGGAGTTTCGCAAGGGAGTTTGGGAAGGGGGCAAGGGTCCCTTGCCGGTTCTGTTTTCCCTTTATTCCCCTTAAAACCTATAAACCAAACTACATTCAAAACTTCTTGCTTAAACAACCCTTTCAGCGGACAGCGGGCTGCAAACAGGGGAGTTTGAGAGGGAGTCTGACAGAGGGAGGCTTACGATGGTTAGGAAGACCCGCAACACCTGTGCCAGCACTGCTTCTGTCTCCTCCTGCTGTGCCTGTAGCCAGACAGAGCGCCTGAGCAAGGATGCTTCTACCCAGATCCTGGTGTGGTTTTGCAGAGACTGTAACTTGCAATTTCCACTTACTGATATCCAGGCTGGGGGGACCATCCAATGTGAAAGGTGCCTGCTGGTGGAGTCTCTCAGGCAGCAGGTGGGAGAGCTACAGGAGGAGGTGGCTAGGTTGAGGAGCATCCGAATCCACGAGCAATTCCTGGACAGTGTCCATGTGGAGACAGCTGCGATAACTGTCCCAGTACACAGGACTGCTGATACACCACTGGTGGAGGAGGAGATGGCTCAGGGTGGACACTGGCAGCTGGTTACTTCTGGCAGCAGGCAGTGCTCCACCCCTGCTCCGAACCCTCCTGCCGTGGTAATAGGTAACCATTATGCTCTTCTTGATACAGGAGAGAAGGAATCACCCCCTACAGTAAAGGAGAAGCCTCATACCCCTAAGGCTGGGAGGTCTGCTGCCACCACTGCGAATAGGAAATGTAGGGTAGTGGTGGTCGGAGACTCTCTGCTGAGGGGGACAGAGGCACCCATCTGTCGCCCTGACATTTCATCTCGGGAGGTATGCTGCCTGCCGGGGGCCCGTATCCAAAATGTTACGGAGGCATTGTCAAGGATTATCCAGCCCTCTGACTACTACCCCACGCTACTCATCCATGTGGGCACAAATGATACTGCGAGGTGACACACTGAGCGGACCAAGAGTGACTACAGGGCTCTGGGAGTACGGGTGAAGGAGTTTGGAGCGCAGGTGGTATTCTCTTCGACTCTTCCTGTCAAAGGTAGGGGCCCGGGCAGAGACAGATGCATCATGGAGGTGAATGCCTGGCTGCGAAGATGGTGTCGCCAGGAGGGCTTTGGCTTCCTCGACCACGGGATGCTATTCGAGGAAGGACTGCTAGGCAGAGATGGCGTTCACCTTTTGAGGGGGGAAAGACCCTATTTGGACTCAAACTAGCTAACCTAGTGAGGAGGGCTTTAAACTAGGTTCGACGGGGACAGGTGAGCAAAGCCCACAGGTAAGTGGGGAACATGGAGACCTGGGAGATGGGTCAGAAACAAGAGGGAGTGTGGGCTATAATGGCAGAGAGAAAGGAGGGTCAGGGCAAAACTGGGAGGCAAGATCGAACCAGTATCTTAGTATCTATATACAAATGCGAGAAGTATGGGTAATAAGCAGGAACCAGTATCTATATACAAATGCGAGAAGTATGGGTAATAAGCAGGAAGAACTGGAAGTGCTAATAAATCAATACAACTATGACATTGTTGGCATCACTGAAACTTGGTGGGATAATACACGATTGGAATGTTGGTGTGGATGGGTACAGCTTGCTCAGGAAGGATAGACAGGGGAAAAAGGGAGGAGGTGTTGCCTTATACAGGTCTGTCGCATCTTAGGCGCATTTAACATGTGTGACTTCAGCTTTATGCGGTCGGCAAAAGCAAGAACAAAAAAGAGAGAAAAACAACAATTTAATACTGTTTCTGTAGTGCGGGCGATTCTGCCCGCCATTACACTCAATGTAATTTTGACTATATGCGGTTTTTGCTTTACGCGCTGACCACAGAACTTAACCCCAGCGTAAGATGAGACAGACCTGTATATTAAAAATGTACACACTTGGACTGAGGTGGAGATGGACATAGGAGATGGAAGTGTTGAGAGTCTCTGGGTTAGGCTAAAAGGGGTAAAAAACAAGGGTGATGTCATGCTAGGAGTCTACTACAGGCCTCCTAACTAGGTGGAAGAGGTGGATGAGGCTTTTTTTTAAACAAAATCATCCAAAGCCCAAGATTTAGTGGTGATGGGGGACTTCAACTATCCAAATATATGTTGGGAAAATAACACAGCAGGGCACAGACTATCCAACAAATTCTTGGACTGCATTGCAGACAACTTTTTATTTCAGAAGGTTGAAAAAGCTACTGGGGTGGAAGCTGTTCTAGACTTGATTTTAACAAACAGGGAGGAACTCATTGAGAATTTGAAAGTAGAAGGCAGCTTGGGTGAAAGTGATCATGAAATCAGAGTTTGCAATTCTAAGGAAGGGTAGAAGGGAGTACAGCAAAATAGAGACAATGGATTTCAGGAAGGCGGATTTTGGTAAGCTCAGAGAGCTGATAGGTAAGGTCCCATGGGAATCAAGACTGAGGGGAAAAACAACTGAGGAGAGTTGGCAGTTTTTCAAAGGGACACTATTAAGGGCCCAAAAGCAAGCTGATCTGCTGGTTAGGAAAGCTAGAAAATGTGGCAAAAGACCACCTTGGCTTAACCACGAGATCTTGCATGATCTAAAAACTAAAAAGGAGACATATAAAAAATGGAAACTAGGACAGATTACAAAGGCTGAATATAGGCAAACAACACAGGAATGCAGGGGCAAGATTAGAAAGGCAAGGGCACAAAATGAGCTCAAACTAGCTGCAGGAATAAAGGGAAACAAGACGACTTTTTATCAATACATTAGAAGCAAGAGGAAGACCAAAGACAGGGTAAGCTCACTGCTCAGTGAAGAGGGAGAAACAGTAACAGAAAGCTTGGAAATGGCAGAGATGCTTAATGACTTCTTTGTTTCGGTCTTCACTGAGAAGTCCGAAGGAATGCCTAACATAGTGAATGCTAATAGGAAGGGGGTAGGTTTAGCAGATAAAATAAAAGAAGAACAAGTTAAAAATCACTTAGAAGAGTTAGATGCCTGCAAGTCACCAGGGTCTGATGAAATGCATCCTAGAATACTCAAGGAGCTAATAGAGGAGGTATCTGAGCCTCTAGCTATTATCTTTGGAAAATCATGGGAGACGGGAGAGATTCCAGAAGACTGGAAAAGGGCAAATATAGTGACCATCTATAAAAAGGGAAATAAAAACAACCCAGGAAACTACAGACCAGTTAGTTTAACTTCTGTGCCAGGGAAGATAATGGAGCAAGTAATTAAGAAAATCATCTGCAAACACTTGGAAGGTGGTAAGGTGATAGGGAATAGCCAGCATGGATTTGTAAAGAACAAATCGTGTCAAACCAATCTGATAGCTTTCTTTGATAGGATAACTAGTCTTGTGGATAAGGGAGAAGCTGTGGATATGGTATACCTAGACTTTAGTAAGGCATTTGATACGGTCTCGCATGATATTCTTATCGATAAACTAGGCAAATACAATTTAGATGGGGCTACTATAAGGTGGGTGCATAACTGGCTAGATAACCGTACTCAGAGAGTTGTTATTAATGGTTCCCAATCCTGCTGGAAAGGCATAACAAGTGGGGTTCCACAGGGGTCTGTTTTGGGACCGGCTCTGTTCAATATCTTCATTAACGACTTAGATATTGGCATAGAAAGTACGCTTATTAAGTTTGCAGATGATACCAAACTGGGAGGGATTGCAACTGCTTTGGAGGACAGGGTCATAATTCAAAATGATCTGGACAAATTGGAGAAATGGTCTGAGGTAAACAGGATGAAGTTTAACAAAGACAAATGCAAAGTGCTCCACTTAGGAAGGAACAATCAGTTTCACACATACAGAATGGGAAGAGACTGTCTAGGAAGGAGTACGGCAGAAAGGGATCTAGGGGTTATAGTGGACCACAAGCTAAATATGAGTCAACAGTGTGATGCTGTTGCAAAAAAAGCAAACATGATTCTGGGATGTATTAACAGGTGTGTTGTGAGCAAGACACGAGAAGTCATTCTTCCGCTCTACTCTGCGCTGGTTAGGCCTCAACTGGAGTATTGTGTCCAGTTCTGGGCACCGCATTTCAAGAAAGATGTGGAGAAATTGGAGAGGGTCCAGAGAAGAGCAACAAGAATGATTAAAGGTCTTGAGAACATGACCTATGAAGGAAGGCTGAAAGAATTGGGTTTGTTTAGTTTGGAAACGAGAAGACAGAGGGGACATGATAGCAGTTTTCAGGTATCTAAAAGGGTGTCATAAGGAGGGGGGAGAAAACTTGTTCACCTTAACCTCTAAGGATAGAACAGGAAGCAATGGGCTTAAACTGCAGCATGGGAAGTTTAGGTTGGACATTAGGAAAGAGTTCCTAACTGTCGGGATGGTTAAACACTGGAATAAATTGCCTAGGGAGGTTGTGGAATCTCCGTCTCTGGAGATATTTAATAGTAGGTTAGATAAATGTCTATCAGGGATGGTCTAGACAGTATTTGGTCCTGCCATGAGGTCAGGGGACTGGACTCAATGACCTCTCGAGGTCCCTTCCAGTCCTAGAATCTATGAATTCAACAAGATGAAATTCACTAAAAACAAGTGTGATGTAGTAGACTTAGGGCTTGGCTACACTTGCGAGTTAGGGCGCAATAAAGGAGCCCCAGGCGCCCTAGCTCACTCCCCGCCCATACTGGCAAGGCTGCTGTGCCTTGGCTACAACGCGGGCGTCAGTGTGAACGAGGTGTTGCATTACTCTGATCAGCCTCCGGAAACATCCCATAATCCCCTTAAATCAAGTGGCCGCTCTTGTCATTGTTTTGAACTCCTGTAGGAATGCAGAAATGCCCTTTCAAAGCTCCGTTTCTGACAGCCGGCATGCAAGCCGTTACTGTGGAATGCTGTGTGAGAGAGAGCGAGAGCGGGGGGGAGGGGGGGTGTCTGCTGCGGTCTGAACTTACAAGACAGTATGCTGACATGCTCTAAGCCCCCCAAAAACCGACTCTCTCTCCCCCCACATACACACAACACACTCCCTGTCACACTCCACCCCACCCCCATTTGAAAAGCACATTGCAGCCACTTGCATGCTGGGATAGCTACCACAATGCACTGCTCTCTGTGGCCATTGCAAGAGCTGCTAATGTGGCCACACCAGTGCGCTGTCAGCTGTCAGTGTGGACAGACTGGAACACTTTCCATACTACGCTCTACGAAGGCTGGTTTAACTCAAAGCGCTCTACAGCTGCAAGTGTAGCCATGCCCTTAGTTCACAACTACAAGATGGGGAATAACTGGCTAGGTGGTAGTACTGCTGAAAAGGCTCTGGGAGTTATAATTGATCAGAAATTGAAAGTGAGTCAACAATGTGATGCAGTTGCAAAAAAGGCTAATGTCATTCTGTGGTATATTAACAGGAGTGTTGTATGTAAGACACAGGAGGTAATTGTCCCGATCTGCTCAGCGCTGATGAGGCCTCAGCTGGAGTGCTGTGTCCAATTCTGGGCGCAAGATGTGGACAATTTGGAGAGAGCCCAAAGGAGAGAGGGAAAAAAAAAAAAAGGCAAGGTTTAGAAAACTTGACCTATATGGAATGGTTTGAAAAAAAAAAAAAAGGGTATGTTTAGTCTTGAAAAGAAGAATAGTGAGGGGGAACCTGATAGGCTTCCAATATGTTAAGGGATATTAGAGGACTGTGATCAATTGTTCTCCATGTCCACTGAAGGTAGAAAAAGTAGTAATGGGCTTCCTCTGAAGTAAGGGAGATTCAGGTTAGATATCAAGAAAACTTTTTAACTATAAGGGTTAGAATAGGCTTTCGAGCGAGGTTGTGGAATCCCCCATCACTGGAGGTTTTTAAAAACAGGTTGGACCTGATTTGTGTTTACTTGTCCCAGCCTCAGTGTAGGGGGCTGGACTTGACCTGGAGGTCCCTTCCAGACTTACATTTCATAGAATCATAGAATATCAGGGTTGGAAGGGACCTCAGGAGGTCATATAGTCCAACCCCCTGCTCAAAGCAGGACCTAATCCCAACTAAATCATCCCAGCCAGGGCTTTGTCAAGCCTGACCTTAAAAACCTCTAAGGAAGGAGATTCCACCACCTCCCTAGGTAACCCATTCCAGTGCTTCACCACCCTCCTAGTGAAAAAGTTTTTCCTAATATCCAATCTAAACCTCCCCCACTGCAACTTGAGACCATTACTCCTTGTTCTGTCATCTGGTACCACTGAGAACAGTCTAGATCCATCCTCTTTGGAACCCCCTTTCAGGTAGTTGAAAGCAGCTATCAAATCCCCCCTCATTCTTCTCTTCTGCAGACTAAACAATCCCAGTTCCCTCAGCCTCTCCTCATAACTCATGTGCTCCAGCCCCCTAATCATTTTTGTTGCCCTCCGCTGGACTCTTTCCAATTTTTCCACATCCTTCTTGTAGTGTGGGGCCCAAAACTGGACACAGTACTCCAGGTGAGGCCTCACCAATGTCGAATAGAGGGGAACGATCACGTCCCTCGATCTGCTGGCAATGCCCCTACTTATACAGCCCAAAATGCCGTTAGCCTTCTTGGCAACAAGGGCACACTGTTGACTCATATCCAGCTTCTCGTCCACCGTAACCCCTAGGTCCTTTTCTGCAGAACTGCTGCCTAGCCACTCGGTCCCTAGTCTGTAACAGTGCATGGGATTCTTCCGTCCTAAGTGCAGGACTCTGCACTTGTCCTTGTTGAACCTCATCAGGTTTCTTTTGGCCCAATCCTCTAATTTGTCTAGGTCCCTCTGTATCCTATCCCTACCCTCCAGCGTATCTACCACTCCTCCCAGTTTAGTGTCATCTGCAAATTTGCTGAGAGTGCAGTCCACGCCATCCTCCAGATCATTAATGAAGATATTGAACAAAACCGGCCCCAGGACCGACC
>QXTE01000228.1:558651-597011 GCA_003942145.1 Platysternon megacephalum
CAGCCAGGGCTTTGTCAAGCCTGACCTTAAAAACCTCTAAGGAAGGAGATTCCACCACCTCCCTAGGTAACCCATTCCAGTGCTTCACCACCCTCCTAGTGAAAAAGTTTTTCCTAATATCCAATCTAAACCTCCCCCACTGCAACTTGAGACCATTACTCCTTGTTCTGTCATCTGGTACCACTGAGAACAGTCTAGATCCATCCTCTTTGGAACCCCCTTTCAGGTAGTTGAAAGCAGCTATCAAATCCCCCCTCATTCTTCTCTTCTGCAGACTAAACAATCCCAGTTCCCTCAGCCTCTCCTCATAACTCATGTGCTCCAGCCCCCTAATCATTTTTGTTGCCCTCCGCTGGACTCTTTCCAATTTTTCCACATCCTTCTTGTAGTGTGGGGCCCAAAACTGGACACAGTACTCCAGGTGAGGCCTCACCAATGTCGAATAGAGGGGAACGATCACGTCCCTCGATCTGCTGGCAATGCCCCTACTTATACAGCCCAAAATGCCGTTAGCCTTCTTGGCAACAAGGGCACACTGTTGACTCATATCCAGCTTCTCGTCCACCGTAACCCCTAGGTCCTTTTCTGCAGAACTGCTGCCTAGCCACTCGGTCCCTAGTCTGTAGCAGTGCATGGGATTCTTCCGTCCTAAGTGCAGGACTCTGCACTTGTCCTTGTTGAACCTCATCAGGTTTCTTTTGGCCCAATCCTCTAATTTGTCTAGGTCCCTCTGTATCCTATCCCTACCCTCCAGCGTATCTACCACTCCTCCCAGTTTAGTGTCATCTGCAAATTTCTATGATTCTATGGCATATAGGTGTCTAATACCAGACAACAAATAAGGGCCAACTTTAAAGAAAAGAAACAGAAGCGAGGGAAGGTAATTGAGTCTAGCAGTAAACCTGCATATGTGCATGCAGGACTGGAATCACCAGGCAGGCTGTTGAGATCTGCTTAGCTGGACAACACAAGTATCTTGCTGCCCCCCCAGTCATCTTTAACTGATTTCTGTCAGTTAGGAATTAAGGCTGCATTTCCCAGTCTGGGGAGCTGATCACAGGAATGCAACTACTTGAAGCATTCACCACACAGGACCACTACAAACGAGGATGCTTATAAGTTCCCCTCCCACAGCACCCAAGAAACTAACCAGCACCACCCCACCACTTGAGCTGGGACAACTAGAGCTTGTAATTTTTTTTTTATGGGGGGGGGGGCACTTTCAGAGCAGCTCCCTGGGCCCACAGGGCAGACAAGCTGCCTCCCAATCCCAGGCAAGCCTCTACAGGGAGAGAGAGCCCATTTCAAATGTCATTACAACATGGGCAAAGAGAGACACACACACCCCTTCCTTTCAGCTGCAGGGAGCCCGGACCACCTGGTGCCTTGCCTGACAGACACCACTGATGCGCGGGGGTGCACGGAGCAGGATCCCCAGGTAGTCCCCTAGAACATGGGACTCCATGGCGGAGCCTCTTCTTATAAGACCCGCAGAACAAGAGACCCCCAGCCTCTGAGCCCTTGGGCGGGGACTGCAGGGGCCAGAGGGAAGGCTGCTGGGAGCGAGACACGACACACCAGCGCAGATGCTGCTGCTGGTGGCCGGGCAGAGCAGGGCAGGCTGGCGTGAGCACCGGCCGGAAAAGTGCAGAGGCCGCTGTGCAGGGCGGGTCTGGCCACAGACGCTGATGGGAGCCAGGCAGAGGTGCAGGAAGGTCCATTTCGTGCCAGCCGAGACTCCCACCAATCGAGCGGGGGAAGCCAGTCCTGGGGCTGCGGGGAGCTGCCAGGAGCCGGGGAGAGGCGGCCGGTACTGGGACGCAGGCTGCCCCTTCTCCCAGGGAGGTGGCGGATACATCCTGCGGGCCAGAGGAGCCTCCCCTCCCTGCAGACTGCTCAGCCCCAGGCGAGACTGCAGTAGAGCTCGGCGCCGCTGCCATCGCTTCGGACGGGGCAGCGCCCAATCCCCGCTCGGGGGCCGCGGAGCCACCGCTGCTACAATGCGCGACTCGGCGCCGGAACCCTGGGGGGCGCGGCGCGGCGCCCCCAATACTCACATGGCTCAACCGGGCTGAGACCGCGCACTCAGCGCTCCGCGTCTACCCGGCACCTGTCCTGCGCCTGCCTCGGGTTTTGGCTGTTGCGCCACTACGCCCGCCCCCGTTTATAGTCTGGTGCTATTTGACCACGCCCACCATCGGCAAATCAACGCCGCCAGAGGCCACGGCCACGCCCCCTCCCTGTCTGCAATGTCCCTTCGCACCGTCAGCCAAGTGCTTCCCTAAGCGCCAGCCTCGGCCCCCTGTGGGTCTGGCTGCTACCTCTCTACCCGCACAACCAAACAGCTACAGCCTAGCACCAGCCAACCGTCGTGTGACGGTCCTCCAACCCGTTGTACAGTGAGCTGCAGCCTCCGTTCCGGCCCCCTCGCGCCCCGTGGACCTCTGCCCAATCAGAACGTTCGCTACCTGTTCCCTAAACCAATCACTGTACCCTCCTCCGGCCTCGCGCCGCCGAGCTTTCAGGCCACGCCTACAACTCTTAAAGGGCGATTACCCCCCCCTTCCGCCGAGGGTTGGTATGGTCGTGGCGAGGAAGCCCCTCAGGTCCCCCCCGCCCTGCGGTCAGAGAAAGCTGCGCAGCGGGAGCGGGAGACAAATAATGGGTGTTTACACAGAAAAGAAGAGGGCCCCGGAAAGGGGAAAGAAGCCCAGAAAATCCAGCCTGGAGCAGCCGCAATCATTGCAGGGCTGAGCTGCAGACTGAGATCATCAAGACGTCAGTATAACAGTGGAGTGTGATCGCATCAGACTGAAAAAAAAAATCACCATGGCATCACAGCCTGATGTACCAACGTCACCACAGCACAGCTCACAGGTGGTTCAGCCCTGAAAGAAGTTGGGGCTAAGGACTGCCGCCCCACCCCCAATGCGGAGAACTAACTATATGTCGCAGTTCCCCCTTCATGACTCAGAGACTCCACAGCGGCAGGTGACACTAGCCAAACTTCTGCCACATGTCATTGCCTTCCCCTGCATTAGCCAGGATTGCTGGTGCAGGGCTCCAATGTGTTGATTCATTTGCCTCTCCTACTCTATAGAGATCAACTATTTATTTCAGAAGGTAGAGAAAGCTACTATGGGAGAGGCTGTTCTAGATTTGATTTTGGCAGATAGGGAAGAACTGGTTTTGAATCTGAAAGTGGAAAGCAGCTTGGGTGGAAGTGATCATGAAATGGTAGGTCATAGAATCATAGAACAACAGGGCTTGAAGGGACCTCAGGAGGTCATCTAGTCCAACCCCCTGCTCAAAGCAGGACCAATCCCCAGGCAGATTTTTGCCCCAGATCCCTAAATGGCCCCCTCAAGGATTGAACTCACAACCCTGGGTTTAGCAGCCCAGTGCTCAAACCACTGAGCTATTCCCCCCCAAGAACAGCAAAATAAAGACAACGGATTTCAAGAAGGCAGACTTTAGCAAACTCAGGGAGTTTGTAGGTAAGATCCCATGGGAAGCAAGTCTAAGAGGAAAAACAATTGAAGACAGTTGGTAGTTTTTCAAAGAGACATTATTAAGGGCACAAGAGCAAACTATCCCACTGTGGAGGAAAGATTGGAAGTATGGCAAGAGGCCACCCTGGTTTACCCAGATCTTCAATGATCTAAAAATCAAGAGTCCTACAAAAAGTGGAAACTAGGTCAAATTACAAAGGATGAATATACACAAATAACACAAGTATGTAGGGAGAAAATTAAAAAGGCACAAAATGAGATCAAACTAGCTGGAGACATAAAGGGTAACAAGAAAACATTCTACAAATACATTAGAAGCAAGAGGAAGACCAAGCACAGGGTAGGCCCATTACTCGATGGGGGCAGGGGGGGGAATAACAGAAAGTGTGGAAATGGCAGAGGTGCTTATTGACTTGTTTCGGTTTTCACCAAGAAAGTTGATGACGAATGGACGTCTAACATAGTGAATGCTAGTGAAAAAGAGGTAGGATCAGAGGCTAAAATAGGGAAAGAACAAGTTAAAAATTACTTAGACAAGTTAGATGTCTTCAAGTCACCAGGGCCTGAGGAAATGCATCCTAGAATACTCAAGGAGCTGACTGAGGAGATATCTGAGCCATTAGCCATTATCTTTGAAAACTCATGGAAGAAGGGATTCCAGAAGACTGGAAAAGGGCATATATAGTCCCAACCTATAAAAAGGGAAATAAGGACAACCGGGGGAATTACAGACCAGTCATCTTAACTTCTGTACCTGGAAAGATAATGGAGCAAATAATTAAACAATTTGCAGTAAGATAGAATAGAAGATAGTAAGGTGATAAGTAACAGCATGGATTTGTCAAGAACAAATGTCAAACCAACCTGATAGCTTTCTTTGACAGAGTAACAAGCCTTGTGGATAGAGGGGAAGCAGTAGATGTGATATATCTTGACTTTAGTAAGGCTTTTGATACTGTCTTGCATGACCTTCTCATAAACAAACTAGGGAAATACAACCTAGATGGAGCTACTATAAGGTGGGTACATAGCTGGCTGGAAAACTGTTCCGAGTTATCAATGGTTCACAGTCATGCTGGAAGGACATAATGAGTGGGGTCCCACAGGGATCAGTTCTGGGTCAGGTTCTGTTCAATATATTAATCAATTATTTAGATAATGGCATAGAGAGTACATGTATAAAGTTTGAGGACGATACCAAGCTGGGAGGGGTTGCAAGTGCTTTGGAGGATAGGATTATAATTCAAAATGATCTGGACAAACTGGAAAAATGGTCTGAAGTAAATGGGATGAAATTCAATAAAGACAAATGCAAAGTACTCCACTTAGGAAGGAACAATCAGATGCACACATACAAAATGGCAAATGACTGCCTAGGAAGGAGTACTGCAGAAAGGGATCAGGGGGTCATAGTGGACCACAAGCTAAATAAGAGTCAACAGCGTAACACTTGCAAAAAAAGCGAACATCCTTCTGGGATGTATTAGTAGGAGTGCTGTAAGTAAAACATGAGAAGTAATTCTTCCGCTCTACTCTGCACTGATTAGGCCTCAACTGGAGTATTGTGTCCAGTTCTGGGCACCACATTTCAGAAAAGATGTGGAGAAATTGGAAAAAGTCCAGAGAAGAGCAACAAAAATGATTAAAGGTCTAGAAAACGACCTATGAGGGGAGATTGAAAAAATTTGGTTTGTTTAGTCTGAGAAGAGAAGACTGAGAGGGGACATAACAGTTTTCAAGTACATGAAAGGTTGTTACAAGGAGGAGGGAGAAAAAGTGTTGTTCTTAACCTCTGAGGATAGGACAAACAGCAATGGGCTTAAATTGCAGCAAGGGAGGTTTAGGTTGGACATTAGGAAAAACTTCCTGTCAGGGTGGTAAAGCACTGGAATAAATTGCCTAGGGAGGTTGTGGAATCTCCATCATTGGAGATTAAGAGCAGGTTAGACAAACACCGGTCAGGGATGGTCTAGATAATACTTAGTCCTGCCATGAGTGCAGGGGACTGGACTAGATGACCTCTCAACGTCCCTTCTAGTCCTATGATTCTCCTTGCCATGCCACCTTGCAGTTCCACCTACTACTCACAAATTTTGTGTGTTGTGTAGAGATTGTGAAAAAAAAATCAGAAAACCCTGAGTTGTGTCACAGAACTGAAAGCAGTCATGCTTTGGGAGGAGATATGTCCTTTATTTTACCCATTCCCTTTAAAAGATTGACTAACACTTAGTTTCACTAACATTCAATTTAGTCAAGAATTGTTTGGTGTGTTTACAGTCCCAACAAAGTGGAAATCAAGATGGAACCTTAACTAGGGTGCCTCCAGATGATACATATTTAAAAGACCCACATGAATAAGCCCCTGGAAGTACTTGCATTCATCTTGTAGATGATGAAGCCAGCCAGCTCAGTTCCTAACAGTCAACCATCATATCTGGAAAAAAGATCCCAGTGCCTCTGCAACAGCCCTGAGAACACTCATGATTAGTGTGCATGTAGCCCAGGTGTTCTACCATCAGCCCTCCAAAGATTCTCAAGATTAAACCTGAGCTGAGGTACATTCAATCTATCCCATCCTATCAAGGGAAAAGGAGCGGTTCTTTCTATATCCCAGCACAGGTTAAGAGCAGATGTAGCATGTTCACAGCTTGACCCACAAACACACCATCCTTTATTAGAATGACAGGATATGAACTACTAATAAAATGAGGTTAAAAAGTTTGGGAAACAGGCAGGAGAAACTGATAGGATTAGAAAGGGAAAGCAGAGAGACAAGAGGTGTGGAATAGAAGGAATACAGGAGATATGGGGAAGCAAAAAGTGGGTGGCTGCAGGTAGGCTGAGCCGTCAATACATTGCTGCTGGAGCCATATTTCATATAGCAGAATTTGATAGCTCAAGCATATGCCTTATAGGCTGAAGCAGCAGCAATGGTCAGAAACTCTAAATCTTTGTCTACGCTAGCACTTTT
Organism: Platysternon megacephalum; assembly: GCA_003942145.1. Taxonomy (NCBI): domain Eukaryota; kingdom Metazoa; phylum Chordata; order Testudines; family Platysternidae; genus Platysternon; species Platysternon megacephalum. Next base: position 565,135 of record QXTE01000228.1, read on the forward strand.
GTCCGTCAGGGGTGTGAAAAAACACCACCACCTCCCTCACCAACATAAGTTTCACTGACAAAAGTGCTGGTATGGACAGCGCTATGTTGGCAGGAGAGCTCTCTCCTGCTGGCATAGAGCGGCTACACAGGAGACCTTACAGTGGTACAGCTGTAGCGGTACAGGTGTGCCGCTGTAAAGTCCGTAGTGTAGACATAACCTCTGGAGCTAGGGTGACCAGATGAGGGGAAGAAAATATCGGGACACATGTGGGAGGGGGCTGAGGGAAAAAAAACACAAAAAAACCCCGAGCGAGTCCCGGCTGAGCAAAAAAAAAAAAAAAAAAGCGGAGACCTAGAGACCTATTGCTGACCCTCCTAGGGGCCATAATTCTTCCATTATGTCCCTCTGCAGACAAAGGGCTCTAAGGGCTCAGCAGTGTTCCATGCTGGTGTACATCCCAAGCAGCAAACATTTCCAACTCCTGCCTCCCACTGGATCAGAATGGAAACTACTGGGTCTCTGCCAGGACACCAGCTAAAGCTTCCTCCAAGAGAGCACTGCTACTCCAGTTTCAATTCCCCAGTCACAACTGCTATCCCCACCACTGGAGGAAGGAGGGAAATTAACTCAGTGCTTCTGTCACAGCTCCCTTACTGAGGCTAACTCTTGATGCAATAAAATCTCAATGCAACATTGCTCCTCCTGGGACACCACAGAACTCCTCATTCAGCTCTGTGTCTACACTGAGGCCTTGACTAACAGATACAATGTGCTACATCATCCTGTGCTGCACTATAACACATAGCATAGAGTGTATTTTTTTATGTTGAAGTACATCAGGGGCTCCTCATGGCAGACATTTCAGCGAAGTCAACGAATTGCTGATGCTTCATTACAGGAGAACTGGTATCCACCAGCCCAAGACCCCATCCACAAGCAGACATACCAAACCCACGAAAAAACACAGAAATTGGGCTTGTTTTTGGCTTAATTGGCTTGTGTGTTGCTTGTTGGCTAGTTTTTGGCTTGTAGCTTTTTGCTTCTTTTTTTTCCAATTGGCTCCCGGCAAGCAGGGGCAAGAGGGGGAGGAAGCCGGGGCAAGGGGGTGGGAGAGAGTCAGGGGTGCACAGCAGGCCCACCACAGTCCCAGACTGCATGCTGGGGGGGAATCTAGTCACATAGAGTGTTGGGATTCTTAAGGATTGGCTTGTTTTGAAATGGGATTAGCTTGATTTTTGGCTTATTGTGAAAGTCAGGGTGCTTATTTACTATGTCAAGGTTGGCAACTGTGTCCACAACCCTCTTTCCCTCTCCCACCACAAGTCTGCCTCACATTCCCTTATTGTATGCAGTGCTGTAGCAATGTCAATCCCAGAATTTGGTTCAATAAGAGATATAACCTCATGCACCCTGTCTCTCTCACTTCCCGTTGTAGCTCCCCACACAGCTACTGGATGATGCACCGAAGGACAGAGCTGAGTAGAGTGGGGATGGGAATTTAGCAATATTCAGAGAGGCATTGGATAATATCTAGTTATCATTAATAATTTTTTTTGGAAAGGCTATTAAATCTTATACGTGGTTTCAGCCCATCTCTAACGCTGAGAAATCAGAATGTGAACTAATGGGGGGCAGATTACCACAGATCTGCCTACTGCAGGTTTCTTACACCTGCCTCTAAAGGATCTGGTACTGGCCTCTCTATGAGACAGGGCACTTGACCCCAGCTGATCCAGTAGGGCTGTTCCTACAAAAGAGCCTGATGACAACCTGACTTCAGGGAAAATTGTAAAAAGGGTTTATCTAAATTTCACCTGCTTAAATTACATTAGTAACCTTTGGCTAAGAAAATTCACCTGTTCAGGGAGTATATTAAATATAGAGATTAAACACAGGAAGTAGTGTGAATTAAAAGGATTAATCATCCTTTAAAGACAAATTTCAATGCAACTTCAATTCTGGGCTGTTAAGGTAACTTCAGAATTACTCAAGTCACAACTTACTGGAGGGTTTTGAAGGACAGACAGATGACTAAACTGAGCTGTAGCAGATGGGGAATCAGTGGAGAAGGAGAATACAAGAGAGACTTGCAACTCTCTGGGANGAGACAGATGACTAAACTGATTTGTAGCAGATGGGGAATCAGTGGAGAAGGAGAATACAAGAGAGACTTGCAACTCTCTGGGAGAATTATAAAATAGAATCAAGGTTGTCTGAGTGCTGATAATTGAAAAACATTTAATGTTTTGTGTCATTTCAATATTAAGATTGGTGTGACAAACTATGAAGCTGGAAACCAGAAACTACAGGGAGGGGTTGCAATAGAGCAATATGGGGAGCCAAACTAAGGGAAGCAGTAAGAAGATAAATGTAAGGGTGGTGGTGGAGAAGGAATAATCAGCAAAGGTGTGCAAAGGGAGCTCAGGACTGGACAAGCAGGAGGGTCTGTGGGTTGGAACTGAGCTTCAAGTGGGATCAGAGGTAGAAGGTGGTTGTAGAAGAGAAACTCAGTTTATTATGATTTTACAACACCCCAATCTGTGCACAGCTTCAGGTGCTAAACCTGTTACACCCAGGATACCATTCCTTCCAGGAGGCACATGGCTAGCTCTCACAGGTCTGCTCCTAGCGGTGCTTTCCAGTGCGGTTGAAGCGTCTGTACAGGAACCTGATCCTTTTGTTAAGGTTCTTGTAATCCTGATCAAACATTTGGTGACCTACAATTTGCTTCTTGCGGATGCATCTCTGTAGCTCATTTCCCCGCCAGCCTCGCAGCCACCTGGGCCCTGTGATCAAGTCCTTTGGGTGAACCTGGAAGTCTCCTGAGGAGGAAGGGGTAAGTGGGAAACAGATGCAGTAACAGGAAAACAAACCCAGGGTAGCAGAAAGGTTAGCCCCAGGTCCCATCAACCTCAATTCATTCTGACACCATTAAATTTTCCCCAGCCCCAGAGTAGGACTAACCTCTACTCTCCTGACCCCCCAATTTAGAGTTCCAGTTACTTTCCCTTCTTCCATTATATCCTCAGACCCACCGTTGGTCACTTACCTAGAATTCCTATATTGTCATAGACCCCAAATAAGGCTCGTTTCTCTGTCCAGCGATCAACCTCTTTAGGTTCAGGGGGCAACTTCACATGGATCCAGCTAGAGACACCTTGAAACGGAGAAGACAGCTGAAGAACGAGATTATCAGTAGAAGGGCTTGACCCTGCAGGTCGCCCTTGCCTGGCCGGGAGGGCAATACAAGGTCTGGGTGCGTACCCGCCCCGCTCACCACAGTGGAGGCTCCTCGCGGTCTGGACCAGAGAGAGGCTACGGCCCAAGAGGCCCCATCTTGCCAGCTGCAGCAGAGTCCCCATTGTCCCACCCTGCAAAGACAGAGCCCGGGTCACCGGAGCGGCCCCGACAGAGCCCGCGCAGCAAGGGCGGGACGAACGGGCATGCGCTTCCCGCCCCCTCCCCACAGGAACCACGGGGCACAAGCCAGACAGGCCCGACTGGAGCGGGGGCCTTAGAGGCAGCACGAGCCCTGCTGAGGCACAGCCATCTTAACTGGCTGCTGCTTCCCAGAATGCACCGCTCCCCGCGCGGCCTGTCTTGCCGCACCCCAGTGTCCCTGCTCCCGGCCACGGGTCCAGACCAAACCAACGGTAGCTGCTGTCCCCGGACGCCTCCTCCCTCACACACTGACTATGAACCCGGGCTGGAGAGATTCAGCCCCCCTCACCGGCGCCACGAAACAGCGGTTGCGCGGCCGGGAACTGAGAGGTGGAAGGAACCTCTGGTGTCTGATTGGTTGTTGTGTTCCAGCCGCCCTCTGATTGGCGCCGGTAACAAGAAGGCGATTGTGATTCGAATGCGGGAGGAGTTGGCGCGAACCCGGCCGTTCGGAGATGGGTGGGCTTGCACGTGGGTAATTGGATGGAAGTGAAGAAAGCGGTCTGTGCTGTGATTGGCTCCCTGGTGTTCCGCGGGCTGAAGCTAGTGGTTGTAGCGTTTGTCTGCGCGCTTTGACCGTTTGGAGGAGGCGGACCGGCAGCGTTGGCAGGCCAGGCGCTTGGGTGGGGAGCCAGGCCGCCGCCGCCGCTCACGTCGTGGTCCTGTTCCCTGGCAGCCAGGAGATGCCGCCGCTCCCGTGGGAGTTCCACCTGCCCCTGTCCCCGGGCGATCTGCTCCGCAGCGGGGGCCCCGCGCAGTACGTGGTGCAGGAGGTGCTGTCTCTAGCCCAGCTTGCTGGGCAGCTGGCGGGTAAGAGGCGCGGCTCTGCCCCCCCCCCCCGGCTATGCGGTTAATAGCGGTGCCGTCTCACGGTATGATTGTGACTCTGGCAATTTTGGGGGTGTTTTTCCCGGCCTCGTGAAAACGGATTCTCCCTTATTCAAAATGGCCGCCATCTCCCATTGCTGTCAATGGGGCTGAAGCCAGCAAAATGGGCGCCATCTCCCTACGGTCTGGCGGCGTCCGGGAGTGAGGCAGGTATAAAAAATATACAGCACAGGAAAAGATGGGAGTTGCCTTACCAAGTGGGGGTGGGGGGTGGGGTCAGTGATAAAGACACCAATTCAGTTAGGGTGGATGTGGCCCATTCCCAGCAGTTGACAAGAAGGTGTGAGTATCAATAGAGGGAAAATGACTTTTTGTAGTGACCCAGCCACTCCCAGTCTTTATTCTGGCCTAATTTGATGGTGTCAAGTTTGCAAATTAATTCCAGTTCTGCAGTTTCTCTTTGAAGTCTGTTTTTGAAGTTTTTTTGTTGAAGAATTGCCACCTTTAAGACTCTCGGGTGTCTAGGGAGATTGAAGTGTTCTCCTACTGGTTTTTGAATGTCATAATCCTTGATGTCTGATTTGTGTCCATTTATTCTTTTGCATAGAGACTGTCCGGTTTGGCCAATGTACATGGCAGAGGGGAATTGCTGGCACATGATGGCATATATCACATTGGTAGATGTGCAGGTGAACTTGCCCCTGATGGCTGATGTGGTTATGTCCTATGATAGTGTCCCTTGAATAGATATGCGGATAGAGTTGGCAATGGGGTTTGTTGCCAGGATTGGTTCCTGGGTTAGTTTTTGTTGTTGTATGGTGTGTAGTTGCTGGTGAGTATTTGCTTCAGGTTGGGGGGCTGTCTCTAAGCGAGGACTGGCCTGTCTCCCAACGTCTGTGAGAGTGAGGGATCGTCCTTCAGGATAGGTTGTAGATCCTTGATGATGCGTTGGAGAGGTTTTAATTGGGGGCTGTAGGGGATGACTAGTGGCAGTCTGTTACTTTCTTTGTTGGGCCTGTCCTGTAGTAGGGTACCCTTCTGGCTCTGTCAATCTGTTTCTTCACTTCTCCAGGTGGGTATTGATAGAGATCCTGAGGTCCCTGTTATTCTATGATCTACCAATGTGATATATGCCATCATGTGCCAGCAAATGCCTTCTGGGTCATTACAAAAAATAATTTTCCCTCTGTTGATCGTCACACCGTCTTGTCAACTGTTACGGTGGATGTGGCCCATTCCCAATTGAATTGATGTCATTATCACTGACCCCCCCACTTGGTAAGGCAACTCCCATCTTTTTATGTACTGTATATTTATACCTGCTTACTGTATTTTTCACTCCATGCATCTGATGAAGTGAGTTATAGCCCACGAATGCATATGCCCAAATAAATTTGTTAGTCTCTAAGGTGCCACAAGGACTCCTCGTTTTCACTGTTTTTGAGTGAGTTGAAGCCAGCCCGTGAGCAATGTGGCTGCCACTGTGCGGTGCAGGAGCCAGAGATAGTGAGGGGCAGCAGAGGCTGAACGGTTGGTGGGGAGAGTGAGGGGGGCAGGCACCGGTGGGGACTTGATTTCATGTAGAGATGCCAGTTTTGCTCTCAGACATCTATACATGTTTGTGGGGGGAAAAATTAGGGCGCTTGCTTGGAGATCTCTCTCTCCTCTTCCCCTCCCTGTTTATGGCAAGCCGGGAGTTGGGACGTCCCACCCCTGTTGTGTGCCCCTGACACCCACCCACAAACGGAGAAGGGGAGGATCAGCCCTGGGAAAGCCATCCTCATAGATCACCTAGGGTCCTTAATCAGCCCGGTCAGTCTCAGGCCTGGACCTCCTTCCAGGGATGATCCTCCTCTTCTCCCTTCTATGTCACGTTCCCTTTCTTCTCCTCTGCCATCACTGCCTCCTCAAGCTTTTCCTCCCCTACAGACTGCGCAGTGAGGGTCCAAGAAGATAAGTTGCAGTGCTTGTTAATGGTGTTTGGGGTGCTGGATTCACTGCCCAAGCCATAGGCTGTGTGTTGTGCTCCCTCTCTCCTGTGAGCCCTGCTGGTGTCCTCTAGGTACCTAGAGTGCATTAACATAGCCCCCTAGGGTCCACATGGGGCAGATAGAGCGCAATATGCAGCCTCTGTGGTGAATCCAGCTGTGCCCCAACCCATTCAGAATTGCTGAAGCTTGCCTCCTGTCAGACTCTGTCTGCTTGTGCCACAAGGGAAGTGGAGAATGCCCTCTGCAGCCACAGCACTGCTCGGAGCTGCTGGAGCGCCACTGCTCCAAAGCCCTGATAGAATACCATATATTTAAATATTTTTGGATGTTTCCTACATTTTCAAATATATTGATTTCAATTAAACACAGAATACAAAGTGTACAGTGCTCACTTTATATTTGTTTTATTACAGTGCAAATATTTGTAATAAAAATAAATATCTCTCTCTGTGTGTGTGTATATGTATATGTGTGTGTGTATATGTATATGTGTGTGTGTATAAAAATACTATATANGTGCGGACCGACTCATTCATTTTCATTATCTGACAGATGCCACCAGCAGAAGGTTGATTTTCTTTTTTGGTGGTTCGGGTTCTGTAGTTTCCACATCAGAGTGTTGCTCTTTTAAGACATCTGAAAGCATCCTCCACACCTCATCTCTCTCAGTTTTTGGAAAGCACTTCAGATTCTTAAGCCTTGGGTCGAGTGCTGTATCTATCTTTAGAAATCTCACATTGGTGCCTTTGTGTTTTGTGAAATCTGCAGTGCAAGTGTTCTTAAAATGAACATGTGCTGGGTCATCATCTGAGACTGCTATAACATGAAATATATGGCAGAATGTGCGTAAAACAGAGAAGGAGGCATACAGTTCTCCCCCAAGGAGTTCAGTCACAAATGTAATTGACACTTTTTTTTTTTTTTTTTAAACAAGCGTCATCAGCATGCGGGCATGTCCTCTGGAATGGTGGCCGAAGCATGAAGGGCATATGAATGTTTAGCATATTTGGCATGTAAATACCTTGCAATGCCAGCTACAGAAGTGTCATGCGAACACCTGTTCTTGCTTTCAGGTGACATTGTAAATAAGCGGGCAGCATTATCTCCTGTAAATGTAAACAAACTTGTTTGTCTTAGTCCTACTTCTTGTTCAGCCAACCGCTAAGTTGACTTGTAGGCTCTAAAGCAGGGGTAGGCAACCTATGGCACGGGCGCCAACGGCGGCAAGCAAGCTGATTTTCAGTGGCACTCACACTGCCCGGGTCCTGGCCACCGGTCCGAGGGGCTCTGCATTTTAATTTAATTTTAAATGAAGCTTCTTAAACATTTAAAAAAACCTTATTTACTTTACATACAAGAATAGTTTAGTTATATATTATAGACTTATAGAAAGAGACCTTCTAAAAACGTTAAAATGTATGACTGGCACGCGAAACCTTAAATTAGAGTGAATAAATGAAGACTCGGCACATCACTTCTGAAAGGTTGCTGACCCCTGCTCTAATGTTTTACACTTTCATTTTTGAGTGCAGTTATGTAACAAACAAAAACAATCTACATTTGTAAGTTGCACTTTCAGGATAAAGAGATTGCACTACAGAACTTGTATGAGGTGAATTGAAAATATATATATATTTATTTTACAGTGCAAATATTTGTAATAAAAAAAATAAAGTGAGCACACTGTATATTTTGTATTCTGTGTTGTAATTGAAGTCAATATGCACCTCTACCCCGATATAACGCTGTCCTCGGGAGCCAAAAAATCTTACCGTGTTATAGGTGAAACGGCGTTATATTGAACTTGCTTTGATCCACCGGAGTGCGCAGCCCCGCCCCCCTGGAGCTGCTGCTTTACCGTGTTATATCGGAGTAGAGGTGTATTTGAAAATGTAGAAAAACATCCAAAATATTTAATAAATTTCAATTAGGATTCTATTGTTTAACTGCGATTAAAATTGCGATTAATCGTGATTAATTTTTTTTTTAGTTAATCGCGTGAGTTAACTGCGATTTAATCAACAGCCCTAGTAAAGACATGTAAAAAATTTAGAGAATTACTGAAAATTAGGGAGGATTGGCATGTGTTTCATGGATGGTCCTGTAGCAGTGAGATAGGGTCCTGGGGCAGCAGAAATCAGTAGAGCGGGGTGTTGGGGAAATGTTGCTACTGGATCTGGGGCCCTGAGCCCTGCAGCAACACTTAACTTTTCCCACTGCCTTGGGACTTCTCCTTTACTTGACATCCAAGCAGAAAAGAGCCCCAGGGGGGCCAGCGAGTCAGAGACGTGATGCTGTTGGATCCAGAGAAGGGGTGGTGGGGGAGAACACTTCAGGCAGTGAGGCAGGTGACAGGAGGAGTCCAGATAGTAATAGGGGAACAGTCATCCATTGTCTATCTTAGGGGTGAGGAGAGGATAAATGGAGTCTCCATCTGAGCAGCCAGAGAGGGGGTGTCCATTTTGTGTCCATTAAAGGTTGTCTTTTCATCCTGAAATTATCACATATAGCCAAAAGAGTGGAGGGGAGTTAAAAAGTCAAGAGACTAAAAAAAAAAAGTTTGATAGCTTTTTGTTTTTGTTTATTTAAATCTCACGATTTTGTGGGGCCAATCTCATGACTTTTTGACATTTGATTCATGATTTTTGATCCCTTGCAGTTGGCAATATTGTGTTTAATTGTGTCTCCCTGTCTCTTCAGAATTCCGGGGGGCGTTCCAGGTGCAGGGGCCACTGGCCATCCTGCAGCACTTTGACACCCTCTACAGTCTACTCCAGTGAGTATACCCTGACCTGCGGGGTGGGGGGGGAGTGGCTTGGTTATGGGCTTCAGGGGTGATGGTGATCAGTGTTGGTGGGCACTGCTGTTCTTGCTCCTACCAAGGGTTCAGGAGAACAGAGTCCTGGGTGTATCTGCAGAGGTATCCAGATTGGGGCTAGGCCCTGGCCAGGTCCATTTATAGATGCCTCCTCTTCCTGAGCGTAGTAGGGCCTGGTGCTGTGAGTGGCATGAACCCATCCCCACCCTGTGGTGATCCCACTGGGATACTAGTTAGTGATGTAATAACATAAGCATTGACTGTTTAACTGGTTACTGCAGACGCCATCTCTGGAAGGAGAGGGTGTTAAGCTGTGGTGGAGCTGGAAATTGGGAGTTCCTGGAGGGAAGGGAATGTTACATCTGGGCAGGAGACACAGATTTCCTATCTCGCATATATTTTTTTTAGGTAGGCCATTTCCCCCCCCCCTCCCCCCCCATTTCAACATCAGGACAAAACTGACACCTTTTGGTATGGGTGTGTGCGTTACAGCTGTTTGAGTTTTATTACAGGATAAAAATTTGGTTTGTCTGAGTGGCTGGTTGTTAAATAGCATTGGGTGATGATTTGTGTATGCGAATTCCGTATTAAGCAATTTTCACTCCAGCCTTATGTCAGCTTATCTTGCAGTTTCCATAGTTTGTAGTGGGAAAACATCTATTGATTTGTACTAATCTAGGTCTACAAAACTTTTGCTGGCATAGCTATGTCAATAAGGGGTATATAATGGTGTCCTAGTTTTTGCCAAGTATAGACAAGGCCTTAGTTACCATACTACTTGCATTGCCTTTGTGTTTTGTAACTTTTTCTGTTAGTACAATATCAGACTCTCACTAATTCAAATAATTTGCATTTCCAGACCATAGCTAAGTGTTTGGTACTCAAAAGTGAAGCGGTATTTGCTAATTGATAAGCTTATTAAGCAATAAATTCTGATTGCTCACCTAGATCCACTCTGTTGTTTACGTTTTGTTTATAACATTTTAAATGTTCTTCTATGAAATCTTTGTGTATGTGTAGAGGCCTGTCTTGGAGGTGCGATGCACTATAGTAAGAGTTTTGCTCTTAATGTAGGTGTTCAGTCTGTTACCTGAGGAGGAATATAGTGTATCCTCCCAAAACTCTAGCACATGCATTTTGAGTACAGAATTTTCTGAGAAATTACAGGTAAACCCATCAATGAGTTAAAATCAGTTAGATTAGTTCTTTTATCTCCAAATTCTCCAGGGAAACTCTCCGCAGAACCTATTTGAACCGTCTCATAAATTGATCCCTCTAGTCACAAATGTGGGCAGGTTGGGAGAGGACTGGGTTTAGAAGACAGGTCTAGAGTTGCTCCTGAAGGCTCTTGTGTTACAACCTTGAACTAGGCCTAGTGCCAGGGGTCATCCTGTATTTTGTCATCTGTTGTCTGCCTCACAGCCACTTCCGATCCATAAATGCTGCAGTCAAGGAGGATGCCCTGGAGCTGATGGTGAAAGGTAGGTATGAGGATCCTTCTCCCCTTGTGGAGGGGATGGTGAGATATTTGCTTCCTCCCTGCAGCTTTATGATGATATAAAGGCAAATGTGACCCCATTGGCTGGGCTGCACCCTCACCCATCCCTGATACAGGTCTGTAATCTTGGCAGGCAGTGCAGAGTTGTGTGCGTTCGCTGTAAGGGCAGACCAACAGGAAGTCCCATTTTCCATTTCATTCCTGGTGGGAGATATGCCTGCCCCTAGCAAGTGGTCCTAGGAGCGGGGCAGGGGATGGGGACAGGGTGAACTTAGCATCTCTGGGTCCTGGGTCACAGGGTGTAGCCCAAATTATGGCTGGTGAGGCATGAGCACAGTTCTTTGGTAATCTGATGGCTGCTGTGAGTTTGTTACAAGGGAAGTGGGTGCTTCGGTGTGTATGGGTAGTGATGCCTATGCCTTCTCACCTCCCTGCAGTGGTGTCCCGTCACTCCAGTGACCTCTCCTCCATCTTGGATAATCTGGACCTGAGCCCTTCAGACCGCATCACTCACCTCAATGCTCTTAAAATGAACTGCTATGTACTGACTCATCTAGTGGAGGCCTTTGAAATAGACTCCTGCAAGAGTGGCTTGGCTGGGCTAGATCCCAGTGGGAAGGTATGTATGCGGGCGTGGGGGTGGATTTTATGAAAATGGAGATGCATAAACTTACTGGACTCTGCAACTTTGTTCCTACACATTGATGTCCCCTCAGATGACTGTAACATCAGTTCAGGGCTATAGCTGGAATTTCCCATATGGATACTGGGCAGGCCAATATGACATGAGGAAAGCCAGGCTACATGCACCTCTAAGAAATGCTTATGGGCAGCAGCTTCAGGAGACAGGACATATCACAGCATGTAATGCTCCACTGATCTCTAAATGCCCAGGCTGTTCTCTGTGCTGCCTCCCACTTCTGTGTCTGCCTTTGTTGCAGTTCCAGTATACCAGCATTTCCTCCCAAGCACATGCCTCTCCCCTCGCATATTAGAGGAAAGCAGCTGCTTCCATTTGGTGTAGCCCTTTGGCTCCCGGCAGGTTTGGGGCAAGGGTTTCATTACTGTAAAGCTTGAGTGTCACCTCCAGCTTTAAAAGGGGATGCTGCCTGATGTGAATACCCATAATCTCCTCAGAGCAAGAAGAACCGCACCACGGGCTCAGGCTTCTGCTGGGAGGAAGAGAGGCAGCCACTGATACAGCTGCTGACACAGCTGCTGCAACTGAACCTCTGTCGACTGTGGGGTGGTTTGGTGGTGGAGGAGGAATTCATCAGGTAAAGGTTGAAGTGAATGCTGGGGAGAGGAAGGCAGGATGGAATGGCTGCAGGGGGTGAGCTATATGTGGGAGATTTTTGGAAGGGCTGACTTGTAAGAAGATAAATGGATAGGTAAATCAGTTTGTCCCACCTCATTCAAAGGCAATCTATAGGATGTGAACCTTAGGGGAGTAGGGAGATAGATTGAGAAGAAATTTGGGAGAACAGGGTAAGACTGAACCAAGGAAAAAGTTTGGGAACCATTCCCAGTGCTGAGGGATCTATGAGCATGGACACCTCACTGCTAAGGCCCTGAGAAAAATCTTTTTTTGTTTCTCTTTCTTTAATTCACTGCAGTGTCATGGGTAAATGTTTGAATTTCCTGGGACAGGCACGGCTCCTGAGTCTCTATCCCCCCCTTCTCCCACCCTTTTCAAACTGCTGTGGTTCCCCCCCCTCCCCCAACATGAGAGAGGTGTTCTCAGTGCCACCCCCTTTCCCTGCTGGCTAGGCAAGAAGCAGCAATGATGGCCTAGGGTGGAGTGAATTGGGCTGGGTGGGCTGAGCCAGACCACCTGGTGCCATGTGTTGAGATACCTCTGCCTGCCCCTGCTCCCGAGAATGGAACTGGCCCACTAGTCCATGATGAACAGTTGTAGCCTCAATGGGTAGGTAGAAGTGTCTCCCTGCTGTTGGAAAAATCATGGCATTGGGCTAATTTCATGTTTTGTTTTGTTTTTTCATGCAGTCCATGAAATTATTTATTCATTGCTTAGGACACTGGGAAGTTGGAGCCAAGGCAACAGCTCTCTGCCCCCCTTCCCCCCCAGTGAGGAGGTGGAAACTTAGAGGCTCCGCCAGTTCAGATCTCTTGGGTGGGGTTGTCAGATTGCAGTGTCAGGTCTCTTTATCACTCCCTATTTTCCTCTCAGCCTAGTGACTGGCAGCTGTTACCGCATTCTGGAGAAGCCCAGCATCAGCCACCAGAAGCATCGGGCCATGCGGGAGGCAGTAATGCATCTGCTTGCTGTGGCTCTGACTCACTATGATCACATGCTCAGTGAGTCTGTCACCTCCCCTTCCTGATGTGAGATCCCCTCGTGTATCCCCTGACCCTTTTTTTTCCCCTCCTCTGGTTTGGCAGGTGCAACTCTGAAGATCACACAGATGCTGCAGCACTTTGAACATGTAGCCCCAGTGTTTGCGGGGGCTGTGAGCCTGTGGGCCACGGAGTATGGCATGAAGAGCATGGTGGGAGAGCTGCTGAGGTGAGAAACTCTCCAAGCCCCTGCCCCCTCCATCCCCGGCAGCCTCGGGCACTGACTCTTTCTTTGTGCAGGGAGATTGGCCAGAAATGTCCACAGGATCTGACTCGGGATGCTTCCGGAGTGAAGGGTTATGCTGCCTTTCTCACAGAACTGGCTGAACAAATCCCAGCAATAGTGCTGTCAAACATGAGTGTCCTGCTGCAGCACTTGGATGGAGAGGTACTGCTTGGGAAGGGGCAAAGCACAACATATCCAGGGAAAGGAATGTGTACTATAGTGGTGTCACACTCAATCTTCAGGCCAAAAGATTGATTTCACAAAGATCAAGGAGTTGCAATCAATATTCTGAGGCAGATTCTCTGCCTTGCTCCACTCCCTGCATGCTCCGGTGATGCGAACGGAGCAGGAACCACTGCAGAAAGTACCATGCTGAGAATTCCCCCAGCATAGGTAATCTCCAACAGCAGAGAATTGGGGCGGGGGGGAGAGAACTGGCTCTTGGTTCTCTGCTGCTTTTTTTTTTCCCCCCCCTTCTCCTGGGTGACTGTGAGGAGAGAAATACCAATCCTTTGCTAGGCTCAGGCAGAGCCAGCTAATCTATGCTGCTCTCCCTGGGGCTCCCACAGCCTGGCAAGGAAGCAGCCAATAGCAGGGATGGCGTGGGTATTTGCCAGAGGTGTTTTTTACCAGGTAAAATCATGGTTTGTACCAGTTTAAGGCATTTTCTATTTTAAAAACTGTTTCATTAATGCATGTCACATTCCGCTTAGCTTTAGTTACATATTCAAGTTGCGTTACATATGGCAATAGATTTGAAGATTAATTTAGGTTTGTACAAATAAAATGTAAAACTTCAGTGGGCATAATACTCGTATGTAATTATAATACCGAACATCAGAATGTCTATACTTTCTGGTTCGGTATTTTCTAAAGGAAGTTATACGTGTTATGACTCATTTCAGTTTTCAATATTATATGAATAAAAGTTGAAAACATTTGATTATGTGGAATTGACAGTAATGCAGGGTTGAAGCATTAAGGAATCGGAAGCATGCAAAATTGCAGACTACCACCCAAGTCCATTTGGCCATACAGCATTCTGTAGCAGAAGACCAACTTTGACGTAGTGGATTCACCGAGCCTATTCCTCAGGGTTTTTTTGAATGGATGTATTCAAAGTTTGAAAATATTTTGTCTTGTACTTGCTGGATGGTGATGCAATAATTTTTCCTAATTTAACCCGGGCTTAAGATGGTATTTACAGCATCCTGTCCTAAACTAGTTTTTCCTGGGAAATTGCCAACCCTGGCCAATAGAGCAGCCAGAACTTGTCTTTGACCATCATGATGCAGCATTTGGCCAGTAGGGGAGCTGCTGTGAAAATGCCTCCGGAAAAGAACAGCAGCTATTTTGGGGCTGCGGGGGAAGTGGTGCTCCCCATAATAAGGAACCTGATTTGCTTCTATTTAAACTGCAGGGTGTGGCTTACCTTCAGCTCATAACCAAATACAAATTTTCTTAAGTCATTCTCAAAGTCCACAAATGATACTCATTCCACGGATTGGGTGCTGCAGACCTAGGTGCATAGGAGGGCTGGGAGACACAGCCTCCTGGGCTCAGCTACACTTGCTTGTTGTCACACAGGAATTCTGTGATGGAGTAGGGAATTGAATTTGGGTTTCCCAAATCTCAGGCTAGGTGCTATAAGCACTGGACCATCCTTGCTGTCTTAGCATGAGTCCTGGTTGGATGGGGGCTGCAGGAATATGCCCTCCCTTCGCTCCCAGTATAATGAATTCATTTTCTCTCTTCAGAGCTATGCGATGAGAAATGCCATCCTGACAGCCATGGCACAGATGTTGCTGCAGGTGCTGAGTGGAGATCAGCTAGAGGAAGCTGCGAGGGGTACTCGGGACCAGTTCCTGGATACACTGCAGGCCCATTTATGTGATGTCAATGGGTTTGTGCGCAGCCGTGTGCTGCAGCTCTTCACCCGGATTGTCCAGCGGAAGGTGAATCTCTGTGTGAGGAGACTGGGGGGTTGGCTTCGAACTGCTCTCCTGTGAAGGGAGGGGTGAGGGAGAACATCAGACCTCTTGCTGGGCTCTGAGGAAACTTGGCTGCAGAGTCTTCCCAGAGTGAGGAATGAAAGATTGCATCTAATTTTTCCAGGGCTTCTGGGTAACCTCTTCAATCTGCTCTTTGCTGCAGGCCCTGCCCTTGGCTCGGTTCCAGGCTGTGGTGTCTCTGGCTGTGGGCCGTCTCCAAGACAGATCAGTAACAGTGGCTAAGAATGCCATCCAGCTGCTGGCTGCATTTCTCTCAAACAACCCCTTCTCCTGCAAGGTAACCCTTTGTACTATGCTGGAATTTCTGTGCCTCCCCTCGGGCAGGAGCCCCCAGGGAGAGAGTGTTCACCAGTCTTTGGTTGTGGCTCAGGTTGGAGGCTTCCTCGCTTTTCCTCATATCCAAGGTGCGCTAATATCTGGGCTTTCCATCCCCTCGTGCAGCTTGCATGTATGCAGGGGCATGGTGTATGCCTCTTAACGCTGCTGAAAACCTGCCCCAGTTTGATTTGAGTCTGCAGTGGGGACTCTTCTTTGAGATCTTGGTTCAGACTTTGGGATCTTGCTCCACTGCATCCCTAGGTCATGGAGCTCATGCTGTTGCACACTCTTCACTTAGACTTCGTCCCAAACTGCTTAGCTTCACAGACAGGCAACCTACTGCAGCCCCCGTTCTGGGAAGTGGACTAGAACCAGCTACTCCAGCTTCCAAAAGCAGGTGTTTTCTACGGGCCTGGGGTACTTAAAATGGGAGCTGAAAGCAGACTGTGGGGGAGCAAGGAGGATCCTAAGAGTTAAGAAAATGGAGGATAGAGAGTGAAACATTCCCATTCTCCCCTCACATCCCCAGCTAAGCTGCACTGATTTGGCTGAGCCACTCAAGAAAGAGATGCAGAAGCTGCAAGAAATGAGGGACAAACGTACAGCAACAACTGGTAATCTCCTCTTTTCCCCATCCTAGTGGATATACTGTGCCCTCCCAGCAGGAGTTCCTGTGCACTTCTCATTCTACCTCCTGTCTTGCTCATGCTCAACCTGTGTTGGTCTTGCCCCAATATCGTATCCATTTGAGATTCTGTGGCCTTAGAGCATGGCCTGAAGCTTTCCATAGGGAGAGGGAGGATTAGGAGGGGTAAGCAAAGGGAGTGGTGTCTGCCTTAGGGATCTAGAGAGGAGCGTGCAGGACCCCAACCCCATCTCTGTCTAAGCTGTTTCCCTCACTTTAGGATAATGGGTCTGGATATCTGTATCATTCCCTTCCTCTGCCCTCTTTTCATAGCTGCACTAATTACCCCAGAGGAGGAGTGGGAGGCCATGCAACCAGAGCTTAGGGCCACCATACATCAGCTCCTTCACCCATTGGAAGGAGAAGAGGAGGAGGAAGAGACGCTAGAGATTGAGGAGACTGCACTGAATACAGCTGAGCGCATCATCCAGTTGCTGAGGAAGCTAAATTACAAGTGAGTGGGAGACCCTCTAATGGGCCACAGTTGAGTGGGTGGGGCCTTCAATCTGGGGAAGAGGGTTACCCTAGGAACTTCCATATGTAATCATATTGTCAGGTGAGGTCTGAGCCCTGGGAAAGGGGTAACACCATATGGGAGATTGAAGACTTGTGTGGAAAGAGCTTTGCTGTATACAGTAGGCTGGAGGTGCTGACAGGAGCCACTGTCCCACAGGTCCAGGGATAAAGCTGAGTGATGGATTTCTTCACTGACGTACTCTCCCCACCCAGTGGATGATTTCTTATTGTGCATCATCTCTGTCCAGGCATGCTATCCGTCTAACACAGATGGCTGTGTGCCACTTCCATGGGATGGAGCCTTTCAGTTCAGGGTTGGAAGGTGACAAGGAAACCATGATCCTGGGCATTCTGAGGATACTCTACACAGGTAGCTTTTCTGAGCCCACTAGTTTCTTGTCCTGGGGCCATATTGATACCAATACTATAGAAGTGAAACACTTTATATCCCTTTTATTCAACCCTGTCTCTGCTTGTATTGCACCATACCATAGTAGTGAGACCTCACTGACCGTGTGGTGAGAATCCAGCTCTCGGTCTAAATCTCCCTTTTGACTGCCTGGCTGAGCTGCTGTTAGATTGTGTTGTTCGGAGAGGGGCTCTTGGTTTAGGTCACCAGGGGTGAAGGGAAAGAGGTCAAAGAGCAGTTTCTCCTGGCCCCCAGCATTGTTTATGGATCATTATTCTTGCTGTGTAGATTCCAACCTGGAAAACAATATCCAACATCCTTTGCATAGCAGTGGGGATGAAGACCCTGTAATAGAGGAGCAGCCACCATCTGAGCTGGTTAAGCAGGAGATGCTGGTGCAGTATCTGCAAGATGCCCACAGCTTCTCTATGAAAATCACTGAAGCCTTGAGCATGGTCAGCAGGATGATGTACGAAAGCTCTGTCTCTGGTAGGTTGGGTAGACACAGATCATCCTACACACTAAGATTTCCAGGGTCCTAAGCTTGGTGTATGAGAACTCTAGTCCCAGCCTCTTCCACATATCCAAAATAGAGTAGCCTGGACAGATGCCTTGGGGGCTTGCCTATCTTGTTTACATTGGGCTCACAGTACCAGTCAAAAGGGTTATCTTGGAGAAAGTGCAGTCTTGTGGGGAGAAGGGCTTCCTCTGGTATCTAAAAGCCTCAGCAAGCTTTTTAGGTAAATATAGAGGATCCAGCCTCTTCAGCCTGAAGGCTGAAAATATTTCAAAATGTCAGGTGGCCACAATCAATTCTTAGGGGCAGATTCTCTGCCCTGTTCTCCTTTTCTGCTTGGGTGGTGGTCAAGTAGTGGACACCCCCGGCAGCTCTCTTGTTGGGTGTTTCCCTGCTATAGACAGCCAGCATATTTGACTTCTATGTTTCCACACTGCACAGTTCCCAGGTGTGCAGAAGAGCAAGGAGGAGAGTGGCTGGAGGTGCATGCTATGCTGTGGCTAATCACAGCTGGTGTATGGCCCCTAGGAGCAATAACCAGCTGGTTCAAGTTGGAATAGACCTCAGGCTGTGCTAAACCTGTGTAAGAGGTGGGGTGGAGAATCAGAAAGCTGTAAATACTTGATTCTCTGCTTCTTCTTTTTCTTAAATCATTTCCTTTCCCCCCCCCCCCTTCTTCTGGTTTGCTGGGCAGCAGTGGGGGGCCACAGGAAGCATCTTTGCTCCCAGAGATCTCTGATGGAGCCAGTCAAGCTCTTATTGTACTCTGCCTGGGGCTCCTGTAGCCTGGTAGAGAAAGAGGCTATGGAGCAATTGGATCAGTTATACCATTTTCTTGTACAACAGTGTGTGGCTGGCAGGCATGCTGCTGAGTAGCTGCAGTAGGGAAGAAATAGCAGCTGCTTTAAATCACTTGCTATGAAAAAAAATTGATCTGTTTCAAAATGCTTTTGTTCAAAAATTGTAGGCCGTGGCTCTGGAAACATGTTCTCAATTCATAATCAAATACAGGGTTTGTTTTTGTTTTTTTGGGAGGGGTGGGGGGGTGTCATATTTTTGGGCCACTGTTTGGACACTGCTGAAAGTGCTGTAGCAGCCACGTCTCTGCTCCACAGGGGAGGGGACAATAGTGTGGGAGGGGGCGGGAGGGGGGTGTCTTTTGTATGTGGGTTATGGGTTTGCTGGAAGAACAATGGGTGCATCATTAAGAAATAAATTATGTCTCTGGCCGGGACTGTGTAAAGCTCAACTGACTTCTCTCTTTACTCCCCCAGTGGTGCAGGAGGCCATTGAGTTCTTTGTGACAGTCTCACAGTTTGGTGTCCCCCAGGCACTGCATGGAGTCCAAAGGATGCTTCCTCTTATATGGTCTAAGGAGCCAGGTATTAGAGAAACCGTGCTAAGCGCCTACAGGAGGCTCTACCTGAGCCCCAGTGGGGACTCAGAAAGGTATGGAACCCCCAAATCAGAGTCTATATCTCCCAGGAGGTGCTGTTGGAAGTGGAGTATGGACAGTGGTCAAACTTCATACTGAGCTGAAATGCTAGTGGGTGCTGAGCTGCAGGGAGGGGGAGGTGGATGAGTGAAGTTCTGGGGTGCAGTCCAGACCACTGAGGGGTTGTCATTGGCCCAGCTTGATAGCTACAACAGCAAAGCATTGCAAGGCACTCAAGGTTGCAGGGCAGGCACTCACAAACAGCTTGACACACAGGGTGTGACCTGCATGTTGACTGTGTATAGCTGCAGCCCTGGTCCAGCAGCCAGTTAGCAACACTCCAGTCACACTCTGGCTTCCACCAGCATTGGTTACTACTTGCCAGATGTCCCCAACCCACTCCCAGTCCTAAAAACATGTGTTCTGCATTGTCCAGCCCTCCCCTGGGCAGTTCAGATATTAAAGGTCCGTTATCCCTGTAAAGGTTTGCTACTTTAACTGGAGTTACAAAACACTGGATTGATTTAGATTGAAGAAGATAGGATTTTAAGTAGAGCTGTCAAGCGATTTTTAAAAAAATTAATTGCACGATTAATCACACTGTTAACAATAATAGACTACCATCTATTTAAATATTTTTGTATGTTTTTTTTCTACATTTTCAAAGTATTGATTTCAATTACAACTAGGGCTGTCAATTAATCGCAGTTATATCACTCAATTAACTCAAAATTAATCGTGATTATTTTTTTAATCACCGTTTTAATCCCACTGTTAAACAATAGAATACCAATTGAAATGTATTAAATATTTTGGATTTTTTTTTACATTTTCATATATTGTATTGTTTGTTCTAATGTAAATCAAAGCATATATTTTTTATTACAAATATTTGCACTGTAAAAATGATAGTATTTTTCAATTCACCTCATACAAGTACTATAGTGCAATCTTTGTGTGAAAGTGCAACTTACAAATGTAGGTGGGTTTTTTGTTTTGTTTTTTTGTTTTTTGTTTTTACACACATAACTGCACTCAAATAAAACAATGTAAAACTATAGAGCCTAAAAGTCCACTCAGTCCTACTTCTTGTTCAGCAAATTCTGAACAAGATAATGCTGCCCGCTTCTTGTTTACAGTGTCACCTGAAAGTGAGAACAGGCGTTCTCATGGTACTGTTGTAGCTGGCATCGCAAGATATTTACGTGCCAGATACACTAAAGATTCATATGTCCCTTCATGCTTTAACCACCATTCCTGGGGACATGCGTCCATGCTGATGATGGGTTCTGCTAGATAACCGTCCAAAGCAGTGCGGACCGATGCACGTTCATTTTCATGATCTGAGTCAGATGTCACTAGCAGAAGGTTGATTTTCTCTTTTGGTGGTTCGGGTTCTGTAGTTTCCGCATCGGAGTGTTGCTCTTCTGAAAGCATGCTCCACACCTCGTCCCTCTCAGATTTTGGAAGGCACTTCAGATTCTTAAACCTTGAATCAAGTGCTGTATCTATCTTTAGAAATCTCACATTAGTACCTTTGCGTTTTGTGAAAGTGTTCTTAAAATGAACAATGTGTGCTGGGCCATCATCCGAGACTATTATAACATGAAATACAGTAATTCCTCGCTTAACACTGTAGTTATGTTCCTGAAAAATGCTACTTTAAGTGAAACGATGTTAAGCGAATCCAATTTCCTCGAAAGAATTAATGTAAATGGAGGTTAGGATGATTGTGAAGCTTGGTTGAGGTGGTGGAGTCAGAGGATGGGATATTTGTATACAAATTACAAGACGGACCCTCCACTCACCCTGGGCAGGGGGCCTGAGCAGCCCCTAGGCAGCTCCACTGGTTGTCACCGTCACCCCCTTACCCCGTACAGGCCAGCGTGGAGCCCAGCTGGGGAGCTGTGGCAGACCCTCCACCTGCCGGGCGGGGGGCACTCAGAGCAGCCCCCAGCCATGTCCCTGCCTGGCTGAGGGCAGGTGGAAGGTCTGCAACTCCGGGCGGGCTCCCCACAGCTGCCTGCGTGACTCTGTCAGTAAAGATGCTCTTCCTTATGAGTCATTACCTACGCTTGTGCACTTCTAGGATGCACTGTGCTGCTGGATATCTTTCCATTCCCATGGGGCCTAAAACAGATGTTTTTGCCCCATCCTCATGAGAGCACTGCATGTTCCCTAATGCTTTTTCTGAACCTTACTGTTGTGTTTATATTCTCTGTTCTGAGAATGGCTTTCATGTGAGCAGCTCTTGGTTCCCTATTCCCAGATGTTTATGTATCCCGCTGGGAGAAGGGGGTGCATGCACACTACATTTCAGGGACTGTATTGCTGTGTGTGGGATTTGGATCTGGGAGGTAGTTGCATGTAAATTGCCTTTTGTTTGCTTATCTCCTGTACAGGGCCAGGGCGGAGAGTTTGGTGCGGTCTCTTTCCCTCCTCATGGTAGATGCATCACTAGGGACCATTCAGTGCCTAGGGGAAATAGTAAGTACTAGTCCCACCCTGTATCAGATTCTGTCCAAGATTTTGAGCCTTTGTCCTGCTCATTGTGAAGGGTTTGACTTGCTGCTCCTTGTGGCTGGGCTTGACATAGCAGTTTTCTCCCCACTGGGTGTATCCTGCCAAAGCAGAGGTGGGCAAACTACGGCCCATGGGCCACATCCGGCCCACGGGATTCTCCTTCCCGGTCCCTGAGCTCCTGCCCCGGGAGGCTAGCCCCTGGCCCCACCCCTGCTGTTCCCCCTCCCCCGCAGCCTCTGCTCGCCCACCGCCGGCACAATGCTCTGGGCAACGGGCTGCGAGCTCCTGGGGCAGCGCAGCTGCAGAGCCGGGGCCTGACCCGGTGCTCTGTGCTGCACTGGCTCCAGCCGGATGGCGTGGCTGTAGCACCGCCAGCCACCAATGCTCCAGGCAGTGCAGTCGGGGAACAGGGGGGGTTGGAAAGAGGGCTGGGGAGTTCGGGGTGGTAGTCGGGGGCAGGGGTGTGGATAGGGGTCGGGGCAGTCAGAGGGTGGGGAACAGGGGGGTTGAATGGGGGCAGGGGTTGCGGGGGGGGCAGGCAGGAAGGAGGGGGTGGGGGGGCAGGCAGGGGACAGGGAATGGGGGTGTTGGATGGGGCAGGAGTCCCGGGGGGGCTGTCGGGGCGAGAAGCAGGACGGGTTGGATGGGGGTGGGGCCAGCCCATGCCACACCTGGCTGTTTGGGGAGGCACAGCCTCCCCTAACCAGCCCTCCATACAATTTTGGAAACCCGATGCAGCCCTCAGGCCAAAAAGTTTGCCCACCCCTGTGTCAAAGGCTGCTCTGCCTCTGTGGTGACCTTGGCCCTCTGGCCAGGCTGCTTTAAGGTCTTTTTTTTTTTTTTTTTCCTTCCTGGGTAGTCCATGAACAAAAAGCAAGTGGAATTAACCCAAATAAACTGCGTTAATAAGAAATAGACAGGAATAATTCCCTCTTAGTGTGCGTCAGAATCTGTCCCTCCCTTCCCTCGGAGGGGCCTTTAGGCAGTGGTCATTTGGGAAGCTCCCTTGTTCTTCAGTGTAGGGTTTGTATACCCCATCACATCACAGTAATCTAGCCATCCCAATAAGATCCCCTCATGAGGGTGTGAAACATGTCCCACTTGCTGTATTTTTGCATCCCTAGTTGTTGTCCCCTTTCTCTCCAGATCTCAGAGTTTGTGCAGAAAGATGAAATAAAGCCACCTGTGGTCCACCTGCTCTGGGAGCAGTTCACTGAGAAATCAGTGTGTTCATCACTGGAGCGCCGTGCTGCTGTCATGCTGCTGGGGATGATGGCACGGTGAGCCCATAGTTCAGGTCTTTCTATATCAGTACTGATCCTGTGAAAGCAAGGAGTCTTCCCAGAGTTGATTATATATGCCTTTGTGGGCTGCAGCATCTGGCTCTAGATTCTGTGGCAAGGTCCCTGATTTCTGCAGAAATGAATCCTTCAGAAATGAATACTTGAATTAGACATGGAAATACTGTGTCCCACCAGCCCCAGGTTCTCTAGGTTAACTTGATACTGAAATCCCTGTGTTCTAAGCTAGGCTACCTTCCCTTTTTTATGGTATGTTATACTACAGTTCTGGGTACCTAGTTACAGCTGCATTGTACAGATGGGGGAAGCTACTGAATAGGGGTATTTGAAGACTTTTTGGCATTGCAGGTGAGATGTATCTTTCCATCCCCACTTTGGTCAGGGCAGGAGATGGTTTTACATTTTGGGACAGTGGGGAGGGAGGGGGTTCTTTATCTCCCAACCCAGTGACCCTTGAGAGCATATACCTGCCCCCACTGGTCCTCACATCCACTACTGCATCAGCCAGTGATCCACTGGCAGGTGTTTCCAGAACTCTTGATGTTAGAGACTGGAGAATCCCCAGTGAGGTCCTTCATCCCAGGGACTGCAGCCAGATCATGTCACAAGTGTTAAGTATAGATCCTTCAAGATACTACTGCTGCACAGCCTTAGGGTAACTTTCGGCAGCATTTGCAAAGCAGACTGATCTCTCTCTCTATATATATCTATATCTATATTTTTTTTTCCACAGGAGGGGAGGAGGGAGCAGAACTGCCCTGAGCTGCTGGACTCTGTTGTTGTTCTCCTCCTCCTCCTCCTCTTCCTGTAAGAATGATGCCAGCTGCTGCCTCTTCTCCCTTCATTACCCAAAAAATCTTCTCTGCTCTTGAGGGGGAGAAGAGGTTTGCAACATTGTTTCAGCTATAGCAATGTATTGTCCAGTTTACCTTGTTTCAATGCTGCTGGCTCCCCACCAGAGCATATGTAATACCCACCTCCCTGGAATTTGGTTTACTGTCTCTCAGCTGAGTCAGAGATGTCAGTTGGCAGCTGTTTCCTCAGGCTCAAGTCCCTCCTCTTCCCTGGGGCACAAAGTAAACTTTGGCTGTTTTCACATATTTGATGTAAGCTTTCAAGAGCAACCCTACCTAATCACATGTATTTTCCCCCTAACCACTGCCACTCAGGGGAAAACCAGAGATTGTGGGCAGTAACCTGGATGTTCTGGTGATGACTGGGCTAGATGAGAAGGTAATTGAAGACTATCGCCTCGCCCAAGAAGTGTGCAGTGCCATCTCCAAACTTGCCAGCAGCAACAAGGTAAGGCTAGTACTTTTGCAAGTGAGTGCCCCAAAACCAGAAATGTTGGGCATCTTAGATGAGCTGCCATTGTTAGATCATCTATCCTTGAGCATCTAATTCATAGGAAAATAGGTATTTATCAAGTCTAGGTCCACACATCCATATGATGCCTCCACAATGTAGACTGGAAGATGTAAGTGGAACCATTTCTGTCCATCACTGGCAAGGTAAGGCTAACTTCATTTGGTGGAAACTAGGACAGCAGATTCTCCAATTGTTTTCCCATCAGTGAGCTTCCAGAGTGGTAATTGAGCTGGAGGCCAGCTTGACCAGCTGGGGAGTCTGTTCCTTCAAACCATGTGTCCTAAACTCTCATAGCATCAGGTTCAGACCTTTGTTTATATTGGAAGAATCACATTTAAAGTTTTACATGTAAAGGAAAGGTCAAACAGTGCAGTGGACTGGCTCAATCCCCAGAGGATACAGCAAGTGAAGTGGTCCCTCATAGGTGTCTGCAGCCCTAGACTCAAGAATTGGGACACAATAGAGCTTTTTGCTCCCCAGACCAATACAAAGGCTTCCAGATTGCTATCTAGTACCCTTCCAGAAGAAGGTGATGCAATGGGAGAGCCTGTCTCAGATATGGCCAACCAGGTTATTGATTGTGTTTTTGCTCTGTCCTGCCCACAGGGACATCCAAAAGGTTTAGAAAGGGCTTTAGTGATATTGAACACCCTTTGCTGACCCAAGAGGCCTTGATTTTTTTCAGATCCAATCAGTCTGCTGATATTCTGTCCTACAGAATCTTATCTTCTGACTTAAGACCTTGTTTTGCATTCAGACCCAACAGGCTCAGACTGGCTGCTTGGACTTTGAAAACAAACATTTGAAAAAGAAAAGTTAATCCCCTGAAATTGTGAATAGGGGCTGTCCTCTACAAGGAAGTCTCATTCAGACATTGGTGTAGACAGAAAAGGGGTATGGCTAGCCTTGCCAGTGGTGGACAAAACCTATAGTATGGATCTCTGGACGTGTAGTAAGGAGACTTTCATAAACTAGCAGGATAAATCGGGATTCTTCATGTAGCTCTGTATATTCCCATTTGTGAGTAATGTGTTGGCCAGTGTTACCTAAGAGTGGAACCTTCTCCAAGCAATGCCTATTGGAGCCCACATGCACTCCCTCCTGCCCATCCCCTCAGTGTCTGCGAACATTGAGTTCAAGGCTATATAAATGGGCACTGCACCCTTCACCATCTCAGTTGCTTCCAACTGCAAGCACCAGATGGAAGTGAATTGCTTGGAACCTTCGGATCCAGGGTTTTCTTCTACCTTAGTGCCTTGTCCGTTGTAGTATTAAACAGATTTTTTTGGTTGGGTTCCGTGGGATGACAGATCTGAAAAAAAGCAGGCTTCAAGAGATTTTGTTTCCTGCCTAGTGGTCTTTCTGGCATCTGATGACCCTGTAAGATGTCTTAAGTGCCTCAGAGAAGGCCACTCTTCTTAGTGTTCCATCTGTTGGATCTTAACACGCAGAGCACATAAGGAGAGGCAGAACTTATTGTAGGTGCACCTGATTAAGGCAGTTCTCGCTGCTAAGCCTTCTGGTTTTGGCTGGGATGTCTTCAGATCCTAAGGCTAAGGGGGTCTGTGTTGGCATGTACTGCATCATCAAGTAAGGCTAAGGTGCCTAAGAAGTGGTTGGGGGTCCTTGTTGTCTGATTTTGTTGAAGTTCCACATTCTGGAGTTGCTTCATAAAAATTGTGATGTGTTCAAATCCACACCAGCCCTGAAAGAGAGGAAGCTAGGAAAGGGCCCATTAGTGTGAAAGGCCACAAATGAGGGGCTTAGGCTGGAGAAGCAACCCCTGATTGGAAGATGACACTCAGCTGAGCAGGTATGGGCTGGGCTAGTATAAAGCCAGGAAGCTGGCAACAGAAATGGAGGCAGTGAGGAAGTCTGCAGCCACTCTGCATTAGAGGGGGAAGGAGGGAACCCAGGGAAAGAGCAGGACCTTGGGAGCCTGGCCCGAGGAAAGGGTGTACTCAGAAAAGAGAATGGTGGAGAAGAGAGCATGTGGAAAGTGGGTAGAAAGCAGGGCAGGGAGAGAGCAGCAAGGTTGGGGACTGCACAGACCGTGGCTGCATGTTGTAGGGTTCCTGGGTTGGAACCCAGAGTAGTGGGCATGCCTGGATTTCCCCTACCAGCCAGTGACAGAATGGCAATACCTGGACAGCAGGTCCAGTAAAACTAGCCCAGAAGGGGAAAACCTCACAGTGACTTGGCCATCGGGCCAAGTGTCAGAGTCCCCGGGCGATGCTCTGGAACTGCTCCCTATGAAACCAGTCAGGACTCTGGTGAAGTCTCCTCTCTGTGAGCAGACTGTCTTCAGGGCAAGAAGCTCACACGGCTTCACCTTCCTGGGTCTGACCTCGGAGCATTCAGCATCCTCTGCCCCTCCGTGCGCTTCCCACAGCGAGTCCGCCCAGGCGGGGTCCTGGGGAAGCCAGAGGGTCCTGCAGCCCAACTTCGCAGTCAGATGTGACTCTCAGCCAGCCAGTAAAACAGAGGTTTATTAGATGACAGGAACACGGTCTAAAACCGAGCTTGTAGGTACAGAGAACAGGACCCCTCAGCCGGGTCCATTTTGGGGGGGCAGTGAGCCAGACACCCACGTCTGCACTTCACGCCTCGTCCCCAGCCAGCTCCAAACTGAAACCATCCAGCCCCATCTCCTCTGGGCTTTTTCCCTTTCCCGGGCCAGGAGGTCACCTGATTCCTTTGTTCTCCAACACCTTTAGCTATCGCCTTGCAGGGGGGAAGGGTGCAGGCCATTAGTTGCCAGGAGACAGAGTGTCGGCCATTTACCTACACTGGCCCTTTGCTCTGCCACAATTACACCCCCTTATTCCACCACCTAGAGACTTAAGACATGCATAGGGGAAACTGAGGCACCCCTACAGTATTCAGAGGAAACATTAAGAACGGTCCCACTTCGTCACATCAAGTTACAAAGAGGAAGCTGCAGGTTCTAGAGTGAGAGAGGGGCCACAGAGTGAGAGAAGATGATGGGTTGAGAGACCACAAGGGGAGTTGTTGGACCTGGAAGAGAGCTATTCCCCAGAGCAGCCAGGAGGAGGTGCCACCTATGGTGAGTGGAGTACCCTGTGACATGGATCCTTCTATGAAAGTTGCTAAGGCATCATCTGTTCAGACTGCAGCTAAGGAACCTATATTAAAGCTGTACTGACTAATTTCCATTCTAAAGAAGAAGGCTAGGTAGAAAATGGCCAATGTTAGCAGTGCCAGGTCCTGTGGATCAGTTTTGTTGGATCCTTAAGATTCAAATCTGTTTTCTACAGTTTTTATGGCTATAAGAGCTGAGGTGGTTCCGCAATCCCCGTGCAAGTCCAGGATTACAGACAGAAAACTTTCCCCAGATCCAGTGACGCATATGTTTTTATTAACCCCAGCACTGATGTTGGATCCAAAGGACATTTCACCGTGCTGCATCTGATCATTCATCTGGTATGAGTGAGAGATCGCTTGGGGATGGGAAGAGAAGGACCTTGATGGTTGCAAGATCTAAATCCCCTACTCTTGAGAAGTGGGTAGGAGAGAGGATATTTTGAGGTTTTCCCCCAGAACAGTTTTTCCCTCTTCCTTTTCCTAAGACTCCTGCTGGGTCACCAGACAGACCGTTTTTGCCTTTCATTTCTCTTCTATGCCCCTCCCTGCCCAACAGTGCTGTTATCCCTGGTAAGAGCCATTGTGGCTCTGAAATCAGACCTACAATTACAAGAGGATCAAGATGGATTTAGAAGACCTGAACAGTCTGTTTGTTCCACCTAGAACTGTTTTCTTGTAACCTTATGGACAGTTTGTATATCCTTATTTTATAGATATGTTTCCAGATTACTGGAGAGACTGACAGTCCTGGGCAAAATGGCCTTATTGGGCCCCACCTGAAGAGGTGTTTTGCGGTTTTTTTGGATCATCCACAGTATGGGTCGGGTGGTGAGGCCCTAGCTGAAAAGGATCCAGTCAAAGTGATCTTTTCGGATCCAATGTCCCCATATCCATCTGCAGCCCAAACAATAGTACCAGACACATCCTCTGAGGAAGAAGAATTGGTCCCTCTCCTGGAACATCTGGCTCCCGTTGCAAATCTACCAGAGTTGTATCCTGATGAAAATATGAGCATTGTTTCTGCTTTGTCTCCTTCAGAGGATGAATTACAATTCCATGAGTTGGTGGACTGAATGGCATCTACTTTGAACTTGCCTTCTGTTATTGAAGAGACATCGTATCCAGTATTTGACATCTGAGGAGCACCTTTGAGAAGTATGATGTCTGCTTATTTTGGATACACTTTCAACCTGCTAAAGGAGTTTGGGCTGCTCCTGCTTCCTGCCAGTCCATCTCTAAGAAGGCAGACAAACTGTGAGCTCCCACATGGGCAGTTTCATATTTCCATGTTTACCCTGTGCCACATTCGTTGATGGTTTCGACAGCAAGTAACAGATTTAGGTATGGTCAAGTCCATACTGTTGCTGATAGAGAAGGGAAGACATTGCTGCCTTTCCAAGGAAAGTAATATTCAGTGATGACGAAGAGAAAAGAGTAGCCAATTACCAACGGTAATGTCCCACTACCAGTTTCACCTGTAGGGGGAAAAATGACTGTTTTGTTTTAGAATTACCAGAGGATCAGAGGAAATTTGCTAATGCTATCCTCTTAAAAGCTCAGAATGTGGCAAAACGAGTCCTCAGGGCTGCTTTTGATACTTCTGGCTCTGTGGCTAGGGCTTTAGCATCTGCTGTCACCTGTAGACATGTATGGTTAAGATCTTCATTGGCTGTGGATGCTAGACTTAAAGTTGAAGATCTTCCTTTTGAGGGTGAGGGTCTCTTTAGTAAGAAAAGGGGCAAACTTTTGGAGAAATGGAGAACAGAGCAGTATATCACTTGGTTTATATTCTGCTACTGCTTTTCACTACAGGAGGCAGTTTTGTCCACAATCATCTTCATATTTCTCAACTCAACAGCAACTGCAACACCAGTAACTTGCTACTTCTCAGTCTCAACAAAAGAAGTCTTTTAGGCCCGGACCTAAGTCGAAGCAATCTTTCTCCTCTTCGTTGAATATGGCTTGTAAATTTGATGTGAGGGTAGAGATTTGCGAATTGGTCCTCAAAATTCCTTTCTACCCTTTGTTTGGAGACCGGCCAGACCATTTTGCAAGCAATTGGAGGCTTATTTCATTGGTCAATTAGAAATAATAGGAAAGGATTATGCAATACAGTTCAAAACACTATCTCCTTTCAGTTCCTGCAACCTTCCCCTTTTCAAGGAACCATCTCACAAAGTTGTTCTTCTGTCAGAAGTTGAGGGATTGCTTCTGATGGGAGCTATAAACGAAGTTCCCAAAGATCTATGGGATTCAAGTTATTTCCTGGTGCAGAGAAAAGATGGGGCTTTTTGCCCTATTTTAGATATAAGGAAGCTGAACACATTCATCTGGAAGTTTCGGTCCCAAATGTTAACCCTAGCCTCGATCATTCCCTCACTCTCAAGCATGGATTGGTTCAAAGCTCTCTAGGATGCATATTTCTATTCAGTTCAGTCATCAGAAGTACCTCTGTTTTGTCGTGGGACCGACCTCTTCAGTTTGAGGTCCTAGGGTTCTTTCTCTATGGTGCTAAGGGTCCTTACAAAGTGCCTTTCAGAGGTAGTGGTATATCTTAGAAAAGAGTGTGTCTTTGCTTATCCATATATTAAAATGATTAGCTGGTAAAGTAGGCTTTGTGCACAGATCTGTTGACTCACATTCAGTTTAAAGCTTCTCTTCTTACAGATTTAGTACTGCTTATAAATGTCAAGAAGTCTATTCTCTGTCTAACTCGGAGAATCATCTTTATAGGATCAGTGGTGAACTCTGTAGCAGGAAGGGTTTTCCTTTCAAAGGAAAGATTTCTGAAGATTGGTAGTTCTCAAACCCAGATATTAATTTTCACTTTGGGTCTGATGGGTCATACGGCAGTGACTACTTATGTCGTTCGGTTTGAACGTCTCTGAATGAGTCCAGTGCAAAATTGGTTGGCTCAAATTTACAAACCAAACTTGGATAAACTTCATATGCTAGTCACCATGCCACAGCACATTTTAGATTCTTTGATGTGGTGGATGAACAGAACTGATGTTTTGAAGGGAGTTCTGTTCAGTCCTCTCTCGCCATTGGTCACAATAACCTCTGATGCGTCAGACAATGAATGGAGACCTCACTAAGCCCTCTGACAGTTTTGAGATCACTGGCTGTCCCAAGAAAAGAATCTGCACATAAATGTTTTAGAAGTGTGGGCAATTCATCTGGCTCTCAAATCTTCTTTGCCTCCTCATCTAAGGGGGAAAGTTATGCAGGTAGTGATGGACAATACAATGGCTGGGTTACGTCAAGCAGAGAGGTGCTGATTCAGCTTTGTGTGCTGGGGCATACCATGAGACATCTGTCTGATGGCTCTGCATTTAACAGGGGAGTGTTGGCAGATTGCGCTCAGCTGAGGGAAAGCTCTCAGATGCACAAGTGGTTATTAAAGGACCTGCTTATACAGAGATCTTGTCATGAATCTTTTTTACAAGCAGGTTTAACAAAGTGTCGTCTCTTTCTCCCCTCCCCTTCTCCCCTCCCCCCCTCCACACACACACACACAAGAGTAGGCAACAACAGTCAGCCCATCTCCGACGCTTTTCTAATGCATTGGGGAGTGGGCCTTCTGTATACTTTCCCTCCTTTACATTAATTCAGAAGGTGAGGAAGATAAGACTGGACAAGAGGAGGCTGATCCTGGTCACATCAGCCTGGCAGGGATCAGCAATGGTATACAGACCTGCTGTCAGGGGAGATGTACAAACTACTTCCCTTGTCTCTAGACCTATTGTCTAAGCAGCATGTAGAATTCTTCATCTGGATTTCCAGTCTGTTCATCTAACAGGCCTGGACTATTGGACTCTGACTAATATCCTGTTCCTTGTTGGTTCACAGTGTATCACTTTACTCTAGAAAACATTTTACAAGAAAATATTATCACTTGAAATGAGCTAGATTTGTCTTTTGGAGGTGGGGAAAATCTTACACTTACTGGGGGATCGACACCCGGGGATCGATGCATCGGTGGCAGATCGCTCTCCCGTCGACTCTTGTACTCCACTGGATCAAAAAGAGTAAGGGGAGTCGATGGGAAAGCGATGTCAATGGGAGCCGTGTAGCTACGTCTACTTGAGTTATACTATTCACGTAACTCAAATTGCGTAGCTTAGATCAACTTTTCCCTGTAGTGTAGACCAGGCCTAAGTCACCAGTTACATTAACTATTCCAAAACATAAGGAATAAAAATTGTATCTAAAGTCTGAGCTGTTATCTAATTTCTCTAAGAGTGTGCTTGGCAGCTTTGTCTTATTTTGATGGTAGATGGTTTGTGCATGATATGATTAAAAGATTTCTAAAGCAGTTATCTAGTATGTATTCCCCCTTCAGGGACCTAGTTCCACATGCGATCTGATTTTGGTTTTATCTATGCTTATGAAGACCCCTCTTGAGTACTTGGTAGTGTTATTTATTTATCTATTAATATTGTGTTTGTTTATAACATCAGCCAGAAGGGTAAGCTAATTTCATGCATTGATGGCAGTCCCACCTTTATCTTTTTTTTTTTTTTTTTTTTTTTTTTTTTTTTTT
>QXTE01000228.1:597400-633621 GCA_003942145.1 Platysternon megacephalum
TTTTTTTTTTTTTTTTTTTTTTTTTTTTAATAAAGATAAGATGGTTTTTAGACCTGATCCCAGGTTTTTACCAAAAATAGCATCTGAGTTTCACATAGGACAATAAATGTATCAGTGTTCTTTCAGAAGTCACATGCTAATACTGGGGAATCTGCTTTAGATACTTCAGATGCTAGAAGAGTTCTAGCTTATTATTTAAATAGAAATAAAGATTTTAGGAAGTCTTTTGGGTTATTTGTTCCTTATGTTAAGAATCATATGGGTTATCATGTCTTTTCAAACTATTTCCAGACAGTATCCTTGAATATTACAAGTTAGCAGTAGTTCCTCTGACTACTAGTGTGAGATCTCATTCTACTAGGACAGTGGCATCGTATTTTGCTGGTCTTAAACATGTTTCTGTTGGGGAAATCTGTAAAGCTGCTACTTGGAAGTCAGTTCATACGTTTACTAAACATTATACTTTTAGATTTGGCTTCCAGAGCGAATGCTAGGTCTGGTAGAGCTGTTCTTCAATTGTTATTTAATTAGGACTCTGTGCCCATCTCCTAAATTCTTAGCACTGCTTGCCAAATTAAACTTAAGTGGGAATGTATCCAGAGCCCCTTGAAGAAATTAAGATTGATTACTTGTAACTGGAATTCTTTGAGATGCCTGCATACTTGCACTTTCCACTTGCCTTCCCCCCTTTCTCAGTCATACCTTAAGGTTTCTTTGTCCCATCCCCGACTTCCCCCCCCCCCCCTCTTCCGGGTCAGTGGTATGAGGAACTGAGGTGATAGAGGGTGGTGTGTGTATTCCATAATGTTCTATGGAAATATGCTTATGAGTGTGAATATAAGGTAACTGGAATAGGCTTTATGCAAAAGGTCTCTTGTAAGGTATCATTGCAAAGCTTATAATCTACTGAGTGTGTTCATTCTATTTGTATGCATGTATCATTCTTGTATCTGTAACTAGAAATATGAAGTATAACTCTGAAGTCCTATTGTAATTATGCAAAGTGTGGACCATTAATGGTGGCTTGGAATCTTGATGGCTCCTATTGACTAGGACAATTGGTTGTGAATGGCTCTGTTTATTTGCAAACCTTCCTGGGTACATGCAGGCCAGCCCTGGAAGAATGAAGGCTGGGGTCTTACAGGACATGTGACCATGTCACATGATAATGGAATCCATCTTAAACCTGTTACTTTTCCATTTAGAAGGAGGGGTGGGCACCCAGAGAGACAAAGGGATTCCCACCTTGTGCCAAAGCTATAAAAGGGGGTGGAACAGAACAAAAAGGGTCCCAGTCATGAGAGAGACCCTGCTTTTCACCTACGATGCCTGCTGGAACTAACAAGGTCTGTACCAGGGGAAAGGATTGGGCCCAGACTAGGAAGGAGTCTAGTCTGTGAAAGAAGCTTATTGGAACATCTCTGAGGGTGAGATTTACCGGTAATCAGTTTCTTAATGTATTAGGCTTAGACTTGCATGTTTTCTTTTATTTTGCTTGGTAACTTACTTTATTCTGTCTATTACTTGAAACCACTTTTTGTACTTAATAAAATCACTTTTGTTTATTAGTAAACCCAGAGTAAGTGATAAATACCTGGGGGAGCAAACAGCTGTGCATATCTCTCTATCAGTGTTATAGAGGGCGGACAATTTATGAGTTGACCCTGCATGAGCTTTATACAGAGTAAAATGGATTTATTTGGGGTTTGGATCCCATTGGGAGCTGGGTGACTAGGTTCTGGAGATAGGTGACCTGCTGAGCAGTTTTTGGTTAAAGTTTGCAGCTCTGGGAGGGTGGACCAGACCTGGGTCTTTGTTGCAGCAGGCTAGTGTGTCTGGCTGAACAAGCAGGGTTCTGGAGTCCCAAGCTGGCAGGGAAAATGGGCTCAGAGGTAATTCCAGCATGTCAGGTGACAGTCCCAAGGGGGTCTCTGTGACTGAATCAATCTCTCTCTCTCTCTCTCTCTCACTCACACACACACTCACACACACACTCACACACACACACACACACACACACTTCCTTGACCTTGGAATGTTTGTGAATGTTATGGGGAGTGGTGGTGGAAGGCTGGTGGTGCATGTGTACTCCAACAGGTACTGTGTAGAGAAGGTTCCACCAATAAGCAGCCCTGGTCAGCATTTTGCCCATAAGTGTGAATATGTAGTCATCTTGAATAGGGATGTAAATATCAGTTAAATTTAACCAGTTAAACTATTAAAATTATATCAGTTAACCATTAACTGAGGTAGCTCCAGCAGGCCTGGTGGCGCCAGGGCTGCTCCAGCTTGGCCGGAGCTGGGGGGAGTCACTTCAGCCCAGCT
The DNA here is from genome assembly GCA_003942145.1 of Platysternon megacephalum. Lineage (NCBI taxonomy): Eukaryota > Metazoa > Chordata > Testudines > Platysternidae > Platysternon > Platysternon megacephalum. The sequence continues at coordinate 599,726 of QXTE01000228.1, forward strand.
TAGGGCTGCCAGGGTTAACGGTTACAGTTGGTTAACCGGTAAGCCTAATGCTTACCGGTTAACCTTTTACATCCCTAATCTTGAACTCCAGTTACAAGTAAGTAACGTTCATTTAGAGAAGTGCCCTCCATCCACAGGGAAAACTGCTTCCTCTAACCTCCATTATAAGTTGGCCTATGCCCTGAAATATAAGTTCCTTATCCCTACTTAAGTTCCTGGGGGCGGAAGAGGTTTTCAATCTAAGTTTTTAAAACTAGTATTCAAAAACAGTTATATGTTGATAGGAATATCTGAACCCTTGGTCCCGATATAATGGGACAATGAGCTTTTTATCTTTTAAAATGGGTTGTCTTTTTAACTTTAAAGAGTGAATAGAAATACTTGATCTACCTACTTTTTATGTGCAATAGAATTCTCTGCTCTGGAGACTGACTGCCACAAATGAAGCCTTGAGAAACTCCGTGTTTCAGTGCCAAACTTTCCTCCCTATATTAGCCTCACAACCCCAGTTGGCTACTTCTGTGCCACAGCACACAGCTTCTCTCAGCAGCTCGGCTTTCTGGAAGGAACTAGGGCTACAGATGGTTGAATGCTTGTAGCAGCTCTTCCTCCCTCCCTCCCTCCCTGATACTCCAGACCTGGATTGTGACTGTAGGGATAGTATTGTAGCCAACTGAGGCTATATCTCCCACTGCTGGAAACTGCTTTTCTTACTTTCCACACCCCAAACAATATGCTTATGTGAATTGAGCATCTAGGCAGCTCCAGATGTGCCCATGCTATTCTGGCCATGCTTGACTGTCCAAGTATGTCAGACTCCCAGCCCAGGAGTAACTCCTCTCTTCCAGCTTACTCTCTCCCCAGCTCCAGGTTCCATGCATACAGAATGGGCATTTGGCTTCACTTGTCCAGCTTCTGTGCTGCTGTCTGTGGAAACTGCTTCTCTTAAGCCCCCAAAATGGCAAGGGAGAGGGTCTACTATATCCTTATAATAATATGACCTGGACTGGTCACAGTACTCCAGGTGAAGGCATTCTATTGATTAATATAATAGCATGAGAATATTTTCAGCATTTACATGTTTTGTACCCTTGTTCACCTGGTTGGAAAGCAGGATCAAGTGGTACTCCAAGGGAATAACTGATAGAACAAGCTCAAAAGTAGGATTGGCCATCTTGGCTTGGAAGCTTCCTTTGTTGGCCTATAGCTGAGGTCTTTCTGCATGATGCAGTGTGACCATTGTAACTTCAGAAAGGGGCAGGAACCACTTTTGTTCTGTATTGCTTGGGCTCTCAAGTGACTCTAGAATTGCTCCCCCAAAACATTCTGGATGGCTCTAGCATCAGTGTAACACATTTGTATCTAGTCGTATGAGTGTGAAAAGAATGAGCCCCTCAGGAACACGGAGGGAGAAGGAGGGTAGAGGAGGTTGTGAGTAAGCTAAGATTACCCATCTGTCTGGGGTTCTCTCTACAGCCAGCTGACGGGAAGAACCATGCTCCTTTCCGGCTGCCGCAGACACACCAGCTGTTTAGACACTTGAGTGAGGCTGTGACCACAGGTGAGGTCAAGGAAGCTTCAGGGTATGGGGTAGGTGTTGATATGTCTGGCCTGTGTAACATGTGGTTCTCTTTTGTACTCACCAGGCTTTGCCCAGCCAAGCACACTCTGGATCCCCTTCATGGAGTCAGCAATGACCCTCATCTACCAGTTAGCAGAAGGGCCTGAGGAGATATGTGCCCAAATCCTGCAGTGTTGTAGCCAACAGGCTCTGGAGAGGCTTCAGGAGCCACAAGGGGTGGAAGCAGGTGAGGTGGATGGAGGAGGTCTGCTCCCATAGCCTGCAGCATTGTAACCAGCTGCCCCTGGGTAGGTAGGTCGGGGAGGCATGGTGAAGTGGCTCTGGAAGAAGCTGGATTGGAAGGGGATGAGGGTGCAGTGAGCTGGATATCCAAAGGTGTAGAGGTGGGGTGCAGAATATTGAGACTTGCTGATAATTAACAGGATGTAAGTCCAGAAAAGTTGTTCTATGAATTTTGACGCCTTCCTTTTCCACCCATCAGAAACAGGGACTTCTCCAAGCAGTGTCCCTGGCGGTGCCAACACTCTCCCTACCTTCCTGCTGACACATCTGCTCTCCCTCGTGGGAAATGTGGCCTTACAGCAGATTGTGCATCTGGAGCGGGCAGTGAGTGCAGAGCTTCGTAGGCGCCGTGTCCTTGGGGAGGAGCAGGAGGCCAAGAAACATGTTGTCAACAGCACCAAGATGCAGAGTGCCAAGGTGAGAATTGAGCTCCTTCATATGCATAGCCCATTCCTCCTCAGTCACTGCTCCAGCAAGTTTCTAGGGAGAACTGTTCTGTAAGGAGTGGTGTGCAAGACCACTGTGGGTTGATTTAAATCACTGATTCTAATCACAGTTTAAATCAGCAAGCAGGAAACCTTGGATAAAATTGGTTTGTTTTTGTTTGTTTGTTTTTTTTAAATCTTGTTTTATATATGAACTTTTTAGTTCTTTTCCTAAAGAGAGGCTGATTATCATTGGTTGGTGGTAACCATTAAAACATGTTGATATAGCCTTCACACTAAATTTAGTGCTTCTTTTTGCTAACCAAGAGGATACATTGTTAGAATATGGTGATTTTAGTATTTATTTACTAAATTTTTTTTACTTGTGATTTGTGTCAAGCTCTGTTTGGCTGGAAATTCAAATTTAATTTAATTGCACAAAAATAGCATTTTTAAATGGTTTTTCTATTAGTTAAATCTACTTTAAATATACTGGATACATATGAAACAATTTGAGGGAAAAAAGGTTATTAAAAGATGTTTTGCATTTAAAATTAACTGATCATTAAACAAATGAAATATCCTCTGTAGTTAGTGAATTGACTTAATTGTTTCTGCTCACCATATTCTTCAAGTTTTTAGAATTGGTAGATCTCATCCTCTCACCTAGTTCTTATTCATAGACTGGAAAGGAAAAACTAGGTTTCCTACTTTTTCAACTCCCATTGGCTTTTTAACTTTGAATGAACTAGTCATTGAACTGAACTTGTTGAATAAATCTGAAATGAAAAAATATTCTCTCTGAAGAGGCTATTGCTTTCAAAATTTAGTTTAGCATTTCAACAAACTTGTTCCAGGTGCTTAGCGAATGACTGCCTCCGGTTCGGTGATTTGACTTTCTTTTAAACTTGGTAGCCAACGTGTACTGCTCAATATTATTTTTTGTATTTTTAAATTAAATGTTTTTAATATGTTAAGACCTATTCTTACTATAACACAAGTTGTCATATTTTCATATTTAATGTAAATAGTTATTTATACAAAATGAACCTGTATTTAATTTTTAAAAGTTGAATTTTCAGTTTTTATCCACCTTGTACAACACTTAAGACACTCTCTCCCTCTGAAGAGTACTAATCCAGTGCTCAAGCAAAGTGCTGGGGGCACTGTTACGTTTCAGATCAGAGATGGTTGAGGTCTTAACCTCTCATGTTCACTAAAGATCCCCTGATGCCCTTGAGTTTGGGATGGGGGGGAGAAGGAGAATGAACCCAGGTGTCCTGACCATGCTCCCCTCTTCTCTTCCTGTCCCATGTAATTCCTGGCACTGGCACTCCCCAGCACCTTTGGCCTTTTGGCTTCTTTTCTGTGTTCACCTGACACAACCTTTTGCAATGCACTTCAGTGGCAGAGGTCTTTTGTCTGTGCCTTGTCTGACAAGACTAAGTGGTGGGGGAGGTGTTGAAGGAGTTTCTGGAGCCTCTCTGAGGTTGAGGGATTCTTGTTCCTTTGGAACAGCCTGTGAATTTACACATACAACAGTTTTCTTAAACAAGCTATATTAAAAATAGAGAAAATGGTGGTAGAACAAAAACAGTTCATATATCATACCTACTCTAATATGTTGCAAAGCCCAGTGAGGGAGACTTCCGCCAGTTTAAGTTGCAAAACATATATACAGTTTTCCTCCTGATCAGAAGCCTCCACTCTGCTGTGTCCAGAAAACTCTTATCCAGTTCCCAAGTGTTTAGATCGGGTCAAGTTACATTGATGTTTCCCCATGAGTGTTTTTTATTCCAGAGTACCATCTGGAGGAAATGGTAAACTGTGTCTTCCATATAAAGCAAGACCAGTTTGATCTTCTGTTTTTATAAGTTCCTCATCAATCAAAGTAACTGGCCTTTTGGATTTGCATATCCATTGTTGCTTATAGGTATTAGACCAGGCCCTCATGCTGGTTGTAGCCCAGTTTGGCTTGGCTGATCAGAGGTCACATGGACTTGTTTCTTTAAATCCCTCCTCAATGTTGCCATAGCATGAAATACAAACTGACAGACCTCTGCCCTGCTATCATAATTCTATTCAAACTAGAGGAGGCAAATGGGTTGAATTCTCCCTGCGTTTGATCTTGTAAGCTTTTATCATGTTGCTGTTAATCAGAGCCCACATCCCACCCTGGAGGGAAGGACCTTGTGATGAAAGGTGCTAGAATGATGCAAAGTCTTTTCTGTAACTTTTGTTCAATAACTTCTTCCTTCCCTCTGCACAGAGCATTGAGAATGAGACCACCATGGAGGAGGATCTGGGCCTAGTAGGTGCCTCAGCTGATGACACTGAAGCAGAACTCATCCGCAACATCTGTGACACAGAGCTGCTGGATGGTGAGTGTGGCCCCCAGATTGGAGTGTTCCCCTCCAGTCCGTACCTCTTTATCTGTCATGCCCTAAAGAGTGGACACAATGTGTGAGAGAACCAGCATGAGGCACGCAAATGATTCCTTCAGGAAACTTCAGGAAAATGGTGTGGAAATTTCCTTTTAATGTGAATTTCTTATAACATCAGGTTCATGATTCTGAATTTCTGATGGCACTTGTCCAACTACAAAAGTGAGGGGACACCAGATCTGTGTGGACTCTTAAGTAATTTGTGACTAAATATGTGATCTTTGAAAAGAGAAACATTTTGGGGTATGCTCTCTCAGATCTGACTGTTTCTCCCCACTGTAGGGAAGCAGCTGCTCTCTGCCTTTATTCCCCTGGTGCTCAAGATCTGCAATAACCCTGGGCTCTACAATGATCCAGCACTCTCAGCTGCTGCAGCACTGGCCCTTGGTAAACTCTGCATGGTCAGGTAATATCCAGCCTTGTGGCCATAATTCTCTCTTCTCCCCAGCCTAACCTCTTAAAGCAACATCTGTCAGAAGTGACTTTGTCCCCATATCATAGCACCCTTCTCTGGAGAGAGTACGATGACAGTGCCCTTGGCTCTGTTCTCACTGAAGCTCTAAAAATTGAGTCTTGCTTTTGTCTTCTCTGTCCCCACCCTGTCTTCCCTCAGTGCTGAGTTCTGTGACTCTCATTTGCGCCTCCTGTTTACCATGCTGGAGAAATCCACCCTACCAGGTGTGAGATCCAATCTCATGATTGCAGCAGGAGACCTAGCTATCCGCTTCCCCAATCTGGTGGAGCCCTGGACCCCCCATCTGTATGCCAGGTAAAGCCTCCTCTCACACGTCTGGGAGTGGAGGGTTTAGAACAACTGATTGGCGGGGGAGGGGGGGAGAATGCCTCTTAGTAAGGTGAGGGAGCTACAGTAACCCAGGTTTGAGGAGATAGGATGGAGGTCTGTGCAGATGAAGGAATTTTGAGAGCTAAGGGTTGTGGCGGGGAGGCCTGAACAAATATGAGACTACCTCTTTGGGAGGGAGCCAGATGGGCTATTGGCTCCCTGTGTAACTGAATCTTTCTCTCTTAGGCTGCGGGACCCCTGTCAAGTTGTGAGGCAGACAGCTGGGCTGGTAATGACCCACCTGATTCTCAAAGACATGGTGAAAGTAAAGGGGCAAGTGAGTGAGATGGCTGCTCTTCTCATTGACCCTGAAGAAGAAATTGTGGGTCTGGCTCGGAATTTTTTCAGCGAACTTTCCAACAAGGTGAGGGGATGGCAAGGGATTCTAGGGAGGATCCCAATGAGGAGGTGTGGAGATCTAAGCAAAGAGTGAGGAGCTCTGGAGAAGGGTGCTAGTTTCCAAGCTGTCTTGCATGTGGCCAAGGAGACAGTGTCTGTCCTGGACCCTCTCTCATGCTGTTTGGTGACTGTATAAATCCAGGAGGACACTCTCTCAGAACCCTCGTTGTGCCAATCCTGATATTGTTGAAAGTGACTATCCAACCACTGCAGAGTACATTGACTCTATATGGCCTGTGTTCTACAGGAGATCAGACTGGATGATCACAATGGTCCATTTTGGTCTTTGAATCTTAAAGATTTTGTCACCACAGCATATAACTGCTACCACCAGCCTTGTGCCTCATCTCTGCCCTGTGTTCTCTCTCCTTCCCTCTTCAAACATAGTACTGTGTGCTCCAGCATCTAGCCTTTAACACTTAAGCAACCTTGGTGGCTGTCACTTAAAGCAGACTTCCATCTGCCACCCTTATGGGCACAGCAATGCTGGAGCTCCAGCAGTCTAACCAGCTTGCCTGGTAAAAGCTACCAAGCCAGATGCATTGCTGATTCGGCTCATGTGGCCTTATGCTCCACCTTGTGTGCCAGAACCAAGCCTGAAAAGAAGTAGAATTTCCAGAGATATTACTATCTTCTCAGCCAGTTCCACCCACTATGTGGTCAGACACATGTACACTTTAACAACTCCTCCAAAGGAGGGGTACCTCCCACTTGCATACTTCTCTTGGTGCCCACACCTACTTCTCTGTGAGTATGTGCCATTTGGCTTTCCCTGTGTCCAAGATGTTTGAAGAATCTCCACACCCTGAGGAGAAAGGGGTTCCTGATTGGCTTCTATCAGGCATGAGCTGGGACAGCAGCTCTTTGAGCTGAACCACTGTTCAGACCTCCTTTAACTGAAGGTTTCCTTGCTGAACAGGGCTTCGTTAGAAAACAAACTCTATCTACTGAGTGTGCCAAGGAAGTTTCAGGTCTCTTTGTTTGGGAGCTTCACTTACTGGCTCAAGTGCTCACTACTTTTGAGTCTGGATCCAGAGGACAAACTGCTTTGAAAACCCATATCTAGTACTATTAAAGGATGCCAGTCTTGAGAGCCTACCTCTTCAGTCTTGCTTTCAGCCCCATTAAATGTGATTCCCTAGTGGGTCAGCGCTGCTCTTGAAGTCCTATGTTTAGTCATTAACTCTCCATTCGGAAGCTCACATCCTCTCAACTTGCTTGGTAGCCTCCTCCTGGGCATAACCTCTTACCCTGTAAATTAAGGCTTTTCCCCTACCTCCCCTACCTAAGATAGTCAAGGGGTTCCTAAATGGGTCCTGGATTCCTGCTTTCTGTGTTTTCACTGATTGTTCTCCAGGCCTCAGGCTCCCTGTTCAGACCTGTCTCCATTATTTTCACATGCAGAAAGAATTCATTGGTCTGGCATCCAACTACTGGGTTACAGTGCCAACATAGGCTAATGAGCAGCTGAAACTGTTTGGCACCTCCTATACTAGCTCTGGAATTGGCTCACAACCCCAATTAGCTGCCTCTGTGCCACAGCTGTTAGCAGACCTGCTTGTGCATGGAAATTGACTGCAGGTGTTTGAGTGCTAGTTGCAGCTGCATGGAAGTAATCTTCTCTCCTCTCTTCCCCCTCCTCCTCCCCTCCCCCCTCCCCCGCCAGCTGATTTGTTTCCTCCATACAAATTGCTCCCTTTTGCTTCTGAACCCCTTCTCTCCCCTTGAAATCTTTTCCTGGAATCTTCTGGAAACTGTTCAAATTCAAGGCTGCTTTAAATTGTCTATTGTCCACAAAGTCTGTTCCCTCTTTTTGGCGGTAGGCTTTTGTACCTTTTTGTAAGAGGGTAAGAAAATGGAATTAATCCAGAGGGGAGAGCCTCATTCAAATCACAACCCTTCTCAAAGGCAGTGAGATAAGTGTCTATAATCCCCTACTGCTGGGGGTGGGACAACAGTTGAGCCTATCTGCTCTCTCCAGAGTTGGTGGTCTGTGTTCTATAACTACTTATCAGTTCACTAGATTTCTGGTCCCTTTAATCTCTTGAGCTCTAGTTAATGCTGACACTGCTGTTTGTGTTCCTCATAGCAGTTTCACTGCCAGCTGGCATGTTTTTTCCTGTTAAGTTCTTTCCTCCTCACAATCAGCAAGCCTCTGATACTCCAGTTTCTCTCTCTATCTGCAGCGTTTCCCACTGCAAAGATTGATTGTTAGGAAGCCCAGTTGGGATGGGGCCCAGCTGCTGCTATGATCGAACACCCACACACACCCACACACACCCCCAACCACACACCCCCCCCCACCCCACCCCCGGTCCACTGGGAACTTCCTCCTTGGACTCTCCTGTTTCCACTGGAGAACTGGGTCATTACCAGTTTTTACACAGTTCTGGTACAGCGGTTTTCCTCCAGATACTGCAGACTGACCAGCAATGCCTTTTTCAGGTTGTTGGGTTTTTTTTGTTAAATTGTCTAGCCCCTTTCTTTGCACAACTCCACTTGCTGCTTTTTTGTGAGCTGTTCATATTTGATTTTCCTGACCATCTTTTCTTACTCTCGTCCCAAAAAGAACATTAAGCTACTTTTTCTCTTGCTTTTTCCTTAATACTTGTTTTTACTGCTGTCACTTACTGCAAATTACCACTGTCACATTCATCCCACTAGTTCCACCATTATCATGGGTCATGGGCTAGCTGCACTTCTGACCCCCTTCTGTGGTATCTCTGAGTGCACTCCCTCCAGATCTTAGGCCTCAAGCCTTTACTTTCCTGGAGAGGAATTATGTGATTCTCCCATTCTGACTGATCCCTGGACTATAGCCCCTTGTATACCAACCATGATTTCTCATCCAGCTTGATTGGGGTAAGCCCTGCAAGTCTTCCCTTCGGGAGCTGTGACTAGTGTTGAATACTGTGACTCAAGAAAGCCTTTTGAAATCAAAGTATTTATTTATTCTTCTTCAAGTAGTGTCCCTATGAATCCTCCTCTGTAGGTGTGTCTGCGTTCTGTGCTGCTGACACAGAACTTTGGTAGCAGTGTCCATTGGGCCTACACGTGCTCTGTCTCTCTTCGTACTGCACTATGAGGCTAGCCAGCTGATAGACTGATGCTGTCTATTGTGACCAATCAAGTCACAGGAGAGCTGAGTGACATCCAGCGTCCCCAGTCTCTGCACCAAATGTGTACAAAGGTGGGGCCTGTGGGGCATGCACGAGACTGTCCAAAGGGGAATCCATGGTGCTATTTTGAGACTGCTGGGCTCTGAAAAAATCCCCCCTCTGTTTTGGTCAGCCAGTGTTTTGGGCACATTTCACTGAGCATGGTAACTGCTGGCCCTGTCAGGTCAGGTCTGTCCCTCTGGGGTTGCTAGCTGCCCAGAAACTCATGTTCCTGAATTAGATGCTGTTTGTGCTGTTACACTAGTCACTGAATTATTCCTTTATAATTATTCTGGGAATTCTACTTGAGAGAGCCTGTTGACTGGCAAACGGTTTCCTCCACCTATCACTATGGGGACCTATGGGAATTAAGCCCCCTATTACGGACACACAAGATCCCTAGGATTCCTCAGTTCTCCTTGAGCTCTCCTGCCAGAAAAATAAAGCTTCTCATAGGTTCTCCTGGGTTGAGTAACAGTGACACAGCCTCCTCAAATATTCTGAATCCAAATTGATTGACACCAAAGACACTAATAAACTTATGCTGAAAGCATATCAAGCTTTGCCAGGCCAGCAGGGAATAGCTCATGACTCTGCTTCCCCTGCTAAGGTTTCCCCCAAAGTAAGAGGGTCAGCAAGGCTCAGTGTATAGGAAATAAATCTTACGCTTCCCTTAAATCTTCTACTAAAGGAAAAGTGGGGAAAGTTTTTGGTGCTGACTCTGAGACTGCAGTGTCAACTCCTTGAAGTCCTCCATCCCAGAAAAGGGGTGTCATTTCCTTTGCTTCCATCCTCAAAACCTCTTTTGATCCTGGCTTTAGGCCATTAGTAAATCTGTAGGGGTATTTCTTGTGCTAGTCTTGAATGTTCTATCTAGTAGTTGTTCATCTGTTTCTCTAGGTTTGGCTGTGCAGCCTCAAAGAAGTGTGTGCACATGTATGTGTACACAGACCCACCTCCAGAAGCTGATGGACATAGCCATGGCAAAAATCACTGGGGCTGGTGACAGGCCATTTAAATTGGAAACTCTGTTCTCTAGCTTGTCCCAAACTGTACATTCATTCCTTCGTTAGTATATGCCATGTGATCATTTTGTGTGTCCTGTGCAGGGTAATGCCATCTACAACTTGCTTCCGGATATTATCAGCCGCCTCTCAGACCCAGACTGCGGCGTGGAGGAAGAGTCCTTCCGTACCATTATGAGGTATTCTGGGGAAATGGATGTTGTTTTAAGACTATGTATATCTTGGTATTCAACACGTACAAAGGTCTAGAGAAAAGAGAAATTGCAGTGGTATATAAAATAAGTTCCAGTCACTGTCTGATCAGAACTGTTGACTTGTTTCATAATGAGAAGTTGAAATAGGAATTGCAGTTTTAAAAAAAAGCAGTAAATCTGTAGGGGTATATCTTGTGCTAGTCTTGAATGCTCCCTCTAGTAGCTGTTCATCTGTTTCTCTAGCTTTGGCTGTGCGCGCGCACACAGACCCACATCCACCTGCTTTGTAGCTAGATATGGGTGAGGGACACTATAGTGAGATTTGCCCCCCTCCCCCCGCTCTTCTCAGATAATGTTCTTTTCTAGGGCTATGTGGTAACATGGACAAACACAGCATACAGCATTTTCCTAAAGAGTTGTGTTCTGGCTAGGGCGCTGTTGGGATTTTGTTGAAGTAACTCTGTACTTAGGGTTGCAGCTGGGATTCTTAAAGAACAGGCTTCTAGATCATAAGATCCACACATCCATTAGAAAGATTCTTCAATCTGGGGATATACTTGTCACTGGCTGACAGCAGGGGAATGCCCTGGCTCTTGAAGTTCCCATGAGTTCTGCCTTCATAGCTGTGGACAAGATATGTGACGTAATATCTTTTATTGGACCAACGTCTACTGGTGAAAGAGACAATTCAAGCCTCACAGAAGTGGTCTTCAGGTCTGGGAAGGATACTAAGGCAATGTCTACACAATAGCACTTTTGTTGGTATAATTTGTGTCACTCAGGAGTGGGGGGGGGAACACCTCCTGAGCAATATAAGTTCTTCTTCGAGTGATTGCTCCTGTGTATTCCACAGTAGGTGCGCGTGCTCACCACGTGCACCGGTGCTGGAAGCTTTTCCCTTAGCAGTACCCGTACTGGGGGAGCACCGGGGCGACCCCTAGAGTGGCGCCTGTATATCACACTGTAAGGAGAGCCACGGGCTCCCCACACCCTCAGTTCCTTCTTGCTGCCAGTGAAGGTGTTCGGAACTTGTGCTCCAGCTGTGCTGCAGCCCTTCTTCTCAACCTTAGTGGTACCGTTAGATCATTCTTCATGCCCCGTGCCCCAGGCTTCAAGTCGTGCGACTCTTGTCACCGTTGTATGCCAGGAGCGACCCTCATGCTAAGTGTCTTCGCTGCCTGGGTGAGACTCACATCAGCGACCGTTGCAAGATCTGCAGGTTGTTCAAGCCAAGGACCAAGAAGGAGAGAGACTTTAGATTTTGAGCTCTCCTGATGGAGTCGGCGCTGGCCCCAACACCGGTACGCAGATCGGACTCAGCGCCAGCCACCGCGTCATCGGTACATAGCGAGGCCCCTTCGACCAGTTGGCGCTGCTCTCCCTCCAGAAAGCAAGGGAAGGGCCCGGCCTCGCAACGCCACTGCAATAAGGATAAGGGGGAGGCTGGTCCCACGTTGGGCAGCCCTCGGTCCGCCCCCCTCCCCCTTGCCCCCCTGGGCTCAAGACCTCTGACTTGAGCGGAGCAGCCCGGTACCGTTGACGCCGGAGGCGGTGCAGGCTGCGAAGGACATTATATCCCTGCCCATCCCATGCTCGCAACCGGGTACGGGCCCCAGGTCTCGAGGCAAGCCTCCTTTGGGTGCCCACCAGACCTCTCCGGTCAGCCACAGTTCCTGCTCCGAAGATCGCTCCCTGCACCACGCAGCGGCTGCTCCTCGGGCAGCTCCCGGCCACCCTCGATGCCGGCCAGACCGTCTGAGCCACTGTCGGGACGGGAGTCACAGGGACCCTCCACGCCGCCTGCTAGCGAGTGTAGGCACCAGGAACGCTCACCTGCAAGGCGTGAATACCGGGGCCTCTCTTGATGGGACAGACATCGTCGTTCCAGCTCCCGCTCGACTAGACGTCGGGGCGCCGGGCTTCGCATCGCCGTCACGGGTACCGGTCCTTGAGGTCCAGGTCCTGAGGGAGACGACGTCACGGGCACCGTTCTTACCGCTCCCGGGGTACCGAGCATTCTTCGGCGGCCTCGGCACCCGTTGGCCCGCGCCATTCCACCGGGACACTTACTGCCATAGGGCATTCATCCGGGCCAATGGCAGGGGGCCCCGTGGCAAGAACAGTGGGGCCAGTGGGCACCATGGCAACCGGTGCCAGCCCAGACGGGGGCCCGTTCGGTCGCCGGAGCGTCCCAGGCTCCATTGGCCTCATCCGGCCGCCCACGGAACAAGTTGGCGTGTCACGAGTTGGCGGACCTGCGCCCAGACTCTGATCTGGGGCTCGATGCCCCGGCACCGGACAATACCATAGCACCTCCGCCATCAGTCCCGCAGGAGGACTTTAAGGCGCACCAAGACCTGCTAAAGCGGGTGGCATCCAACCTCCAGCTGCAGGCCGAGGAGATGGAGGGTCCGTCTGATTCCCTCTTCAACGTCCTGTCTCCCTCGGCACCGGGGCCCTGCCTCTGCACCAGGGTATTGCCAACATCTCGATCTCCCTGTGGCAAACTCCCGCCTCCTTGGCCCCAATCTCCAAGAAGGCCGAGAGAAAGTACTTTGTGCCGGCGAAGGACCACAAATACCTTTTTATTCCCACCCGGTACCCAACTCGCTCGTGGTGGAATTGGTAAACCACAGAGAGCGTCAGGGCCAGCCCACACCCACCCCCAAGAACAAAGACGCCAGGAGACTGGACTCCTTTGGCAGAAAATTTTATTCGTCGGCTAGTTTCCAGCTTTGGGTAGCCAACCACCAGGCCTTACAGAGCAGGTACGACTTCAACCTGTGGGAGTCTCTGCCTAAATTTGAGCCCCTCCTCCGGGATCGGGACAGGAAGGACTTCAAGGCTCTGGTGGAAGAGGGGGTGGCTAAAGCGGCCCTGCAAGCGGCATCCAATGCTGCAGACATGGCGGCCCGCTTGATGGCTTCCGCGATCGCCATGCGCAGGGCGTCGTGACTCCTGTTGTCCAGGCTGTCGACGGAGGCCCAATCTCTGATGCAGGACCTCCCGTTCAATGGCAAGGCGCTCTTTGTGGACCAGATGGACGTCAGGCTGCATGGGATGAAAGATTCCTGCACCACCTTGCAGACCTTGGGCCTCTACGTCCCTCCAGCTAAGGACCAAGGCCAAATCACTTCCGGCGGCTCAACCTGCGAGGAGCAGATACGAGCCCCCGTATAAAAGACCCAGAGACCAGAAACGCCGGTCTCCGCGGCAGTCCTGCTCTGCCCCGCAGCCTGGGCCCTCTAAGGACAAGAGGCAGGGAAAGAGGTGGTTTTGACTATTTGCAGGGGGCACCGGGCCTGTTGCCAGGGAGACCCCCCGATTAATAAAGTTTGTGTTCTGCAACCGATTCTCTGCCTTCCTCAGGGTGTGGTCCCGCATAACCTCGGACCAGTGGGTCCTCAGTACCATTTCCAAGGGCTACGTGTTGCAGTTCACCTCACCCCTGCCAAATCACCCACCCTCCATGATGGCCCCGGGGGACCCGGAACATGTCCACCTCCTAGGTCAGGAGGTGGATCGGCTGCTTCATCTGGGGGCAGTGGAAAGGGTACCAGTAGAGTTCCAGGGCAAAGGGTTCTACTCCCGATACTTCCTGATCCCTGCGCGACCTGAACAGGTTCCTAACCCGTTCCAAGTTCTGCATGGTGTGCTTGGCTTCTATTATCCCCTCCCTGCACCCAGGGGACTGGTATGCGGCCCTGGACCTTCAGGACGCGTATTTTTCACGTCCATATTTTCAAGGGGCACAGACGCTTCCTCTGTTTCATGGTGGGGATGGATCACTACCAGTTTACGGTCCTCCCCTTTGGCCTATCCACGGCTCCCAGGGTTTTCACGAAATGTATGTCCGTGGTGGCGGCCTACCTCAGGCGGGAGGGGGTACAAATCTTCCCTTACCTGGACGACTGGCTCCTCAAGGGAGAGTCTCGTTTCGAAGTGGAGTCCCACATGGAGCTGCTCCTGTCGACATGCGCCGATCTAGGCCTTGTCGTGAACGAGACCAAATCAACATTAGAGTTCATTGGGGCCCTGCTGGACAACTCGAGGGCCATAGCCTCTCTCCCCCTGGGCAGGTTCGAGACCCTAAAGGATCTCATTGCCTCAGTCACGGCCTTCCCGGTGACCACGGCAAGGGCGTGCCTTCGGATTCTGGGACACATGGCGGCGTGCACTTACGTGGTCCGCCATGCCAGACTCCGTATGAGGCCCCTCCAGGTATGGCTGGCCTCCCAATTCTCCCAAGCTCAGGACGGTCTGGACAAAAGTGCTCATGGTTCCGTCCCCAGTACTGGGTTCCCTTCTATGGTGGTCCTGCCCGAGCAATATGCTGCAAGGGGTTCCCTTCAGGGAGGCCAACCTGTCCATAGACGTGATGTCCGATGCTTCGGACATCAGCTGGGGAGCCCACATGGGAACATGCAAACCCAGGGAACGTGGTCGACCCCGGACTTGTCCCTACATATAAATGTCAAGGAACTCAGGGCGATACGATTGGCGTGCGTGGCTTTCCTCACGCATCTCCGCGGCAGGGTGGTCAGGGTCCTCATGGACAACACCACTGCCATGTACTATATCAACAGGCAAGGCAGGACCCGCTCCCTAGCCCTCTGCCGGGAAGCCCTGACCCTATGGGAGTTCTGTATGAGGACCCACGATATCTCCCTGAGGGCAGCTCACCTCCCGGGCGTCCGCAATACGCAAGCAGACCGCCTCAGCAGGGTCTTCTCCCCCTAGTACGAGTGGTCGCTCCATTCGGAGGTCGCTCACTGGCTCTTCCGAGAATGGGGAGCTCCCCAGATCAACCTGTTTGCAACCCGCCAGAACCGGCGTTGCCCCCGGTTCTGCTCCAGGGGAGGGGTGGGGAAAGGCGCAATCTCCAATGCGTTCCTCCTGAGCTGGTCGGGCCAGCTCCTCTAAGCCTTGCCTTCCTTCCCCCTCATCGCCAAGGTCCTTCAGAAGGTGAAAGCGGACAAGGCAAGAGTCCTCATAGCTCCGGTGTGGGCCTGCCAGCGCTGGTACGGGCCCCTCCTACGCCTCTTGGCAGCCCGCAGACCCCGCCCCCCCCCCCCCCCCCCCCCCCCCCCCCCCAGGCGCTGCCGCTCCGCCCGGACCTCCTCTCCCAGGACGGGGAGCGCCTCCTCCATCCCAATCTGGCCGCGCTCCACCTGACAGCATGGCTGCTCCATGGCTGAATGAGGAGAACAGGTGTTTGGAGCAGGTAAGGCAAGTCCTCCTGGAAAGCAGGAAGCCGTCCACTTGTTGGACGTATGTGGCGAAGTGGTCCAGGTTCGCCAGGTGGGTGAGTGAGCGGGGAGTCTCCCCCTCCGCCACACCTCTCCAGTTTCTCCTGGACTACCTTTCATTCCTTAGGGCCCAGGGGTCTGGCACCTGTCTCAGGGTGCACCTCGCGGCCATATCAGCCTTTCACCCGCCAGTGCAGGGGCACTCGGTCTTCTCCCACTTGATGACCTCCCGGTTCCTGAAGAGCCTTGACCATTCGTTCCCGTACGCTAGGCCCCCCGTACCGCAATGGGACCTCAACCTGGTCTTGTCCCGTCTCATGGGGGGCCCCCCTTCAAACCCCTGGCCACATGTTCCTGGTCGCACCTCTTGTGGAAGGTGGCCTTCCTCGTGGCGATCACGTCGACCCGACGTGTCTCAGAACTCAGGGCCTTAACCTCAGAACCCCCTTATACGGTTTTCCATAGGGATAAAGTCCAGCTCCGCCCACACCCGGCGTTCCTCCCGAAGGTGGTCTCCGCCTTCCATATGGAGCAGAGCATCTTTCGCCCCGTGCTCTGTCCTAAGCCCCACTCCTCTAACGAGGAACGCCGCCTCCACACGCTTGATGTGCGTAGGGAGTTGGCTTTTTATCTGGATCGGACTACGCCATTCCGGAAATCCTCTCAACTCTTTATTGCCTCGGCCGAGCGGGCAAAGGGGCAGCCTATCTCCACCCAGCGGTTCTCCCGCTGGATCACCTCGTGCATACGCACGTGCTATGACCTGGCAGGGATTCCCCCGCCACCAATCATCAGGGCACACTCTACGAGGGCTTAGGCCTCATCAGCTGCCTACGTTGCTCATGTTCCCATTCAGGACATCTGTAGGGCAGCCACGTGGGCCTCAGTTCACACATTTACTTCGCATTACGCGATCATCTCCCAGTCTAGGGATGACGCCGGGTTCGACAGGGAGGTACTTCATCCCGAGCCATCGTGAACTCCTACCCACCTCCAACAGATACTGCTTGGAATCACCTACTGTGGAATACACAGGAGCAATCACTCAAAGAAGAAAGGACAGTTACCTGTTCCGTAACTGGCGTTCTTGGAGATGTATTGCTCCTGTCTATTCCACACCCTGCCCTCCTCCTTCTCTGTCGGAGTTGTCCGGCAAGAAGGAACTGAGGATGGGGGGGGAGCCCGTGGCTCCCCTTATAGCGCGATATACAGGCGCCACTCTACGGCTCGCTGCGGTGCTCCCCCAGTACGGGTACTGCTAAGGGAAAAACTTCCGGCACCGGTGCACGTGGTGAGCACGCACACCTACTGTGGAATAGACAGGAGCAAAGCATCTCAAAGAACGCCAGTTACGGAACAGGTAGCTGTCCTTTGCACCAACAGAAGCACCAGTGTGGACAGCGTTATGTCGGCCTGGAGAGCGTCTCCTGCCGACATAGCTACCACTGCTCATTGAGGGTGGTTTTAATTATGTGGACACAAGAGCTCACTCCCATCGGCATAGAGCAACTACATGGGAGATCTTGCAGTGGTGCAGCTGCATCGGTACAGCTGTGCTGTTGTAAACTCTCTAGTGTAGACATGTCCTTAGAGTGTCACAGCTAAATATAAGGTGGAACAGATTATTTATCATAAGTAGTTCACCTTGAATGGTTCCATAAAATGTATGTTAAGTGGCCCATTAACACCTCTGCAATCATAGGACAAAAAAGGAAGGTTAGTGGCTTTAAATTGTTGTAGTGAGCCATAAATCTAGTGTCTAAAGTCTGTGATTTTATTATTTTTTTTAGTGTCTAGCAAAGTTATGAATTTAAATTCCCAGACTAGCCTTTTGAAGGTGGTGTGCAGGTTTCCTTTGAGGATGAGGACTGAGGTGTCAGATATGGAGTGATCATTTTGTGAAAAGAGTTTGCCTCCGGGTGATTAGTCTTTTTATATATATATTTATTTATTTTCTATGTGATTTCAGTTGTGAGCATAGTGACAGTTTTGTTTCACCCACATAGTTATTGGGGCATTTAGTGCACTGGATGAGGTACACCACATGTTGTGATAGGCATGTATAGGACCCATTGATCTTGAAAGGTGTGTTTGGGGGCGGGGGTGGTATTGATCATTGTAGCAATAGAGAGATGTCTGCAGGTTTTGCATCTGTTCTGGCAGGGTCTGGTGTCACTCTGACTTAGTAGGTCCTGGTTTGTGGAGAGCTGCTGATGAGGTTGTGGGGGTTGTTTTAAGGCCAGAAGCGGGGGTTTGGGAAAGATTTCTTTCAGGAGGTGAAAGAATAAGGGTTATTTAATGATACCCTGTACAGTTTCTAGTGTAGGATGGTAGGTGACAACTAAGGGGGTGCAGCTGGAGGTTTTTTTTCCCTTGTATTCAAGCAGGTTCTTTCAGAATATGTGGGTTTCCCATTCTGTGATGCAGTCTACTTCTCTGGTGGCATGTCCGTGTTTGGTGAAGGTGGTTTTAATTGTGTTAAGGTGTGTATCCTGGACTTTCTCCTCAGAGCATATTCTGTGAGCTGAGTACCTGGTTGTATATAAGAATTCTTGGAGTGGTTACTGGATCTATGAAGGTAGGTGTGGGTTTCTTGTCTGTAAGGTTCCATTGTTGAAGCTAATAATGGTGTCTAGGAAGTTGATGCTAGTTCTAGAGAGTATAATGGACAGGTGGTGGTTGTTGAAGTTATGGTGGAAATCTGAAGGAGATTAGGTTATCTGTCCAGAGGATAAGATATGTCAATGATATTTTCAAGTGCATCATTGGCTTCATGAAGCATTTGTCCAGAAATTCGTCCTCAAGGTGGCCTGTGAAGAGGTTGGCACACTGGGGAGCCATCCTAGTACCCCTGGCTGTTCCCCTGTTTTGGACAAAATGTTTGTTGAATATAAAATTGTTATGGGTAAGGATGAAATGAATGAGTTTGATGGGTTTAGGGTGGAGATCTGAGTGTTGTCTATTGTCCTGTAGATACCGTATTTGAGGCAGGCAGCGATGCCATCATTATGAGGGATGTTGGTGTAGAGCAGGGGTTCTCAAACTGGGGGTCAGGACCCCTCAGGCAGTCGTGAGGTTATTATGTGGGGGGTCATGAGCTCATGACCTCCACCCCAAACCCTGCTTTGCCTCCAACATTTATAATAGTGTTAAATTAAAAACACTTTTATATATTTATAGGGGGGGGTCGCACTCAGAGGCTTGCTATGTGAAAGGGGTCACCAGTACAAAAGTTTGAGAATCACTGGTGTAGAGGGAGATGACATCCATAGTGGCAAGGATTGAGTTCTGAGGAAGGTTGTTAATGTTGCAGAGTTTCTGGAGGAAGCTAGTTTTGTCTTGCAGGAAGCTGTCCCTTTGTGTGAAAGTGGTTTGAGGATGGTTTCTAAGTCCTGATATTTCTTCTGTAAGAGTGCCATGGCCAGATACAGAGGTGAAAGTAATCCGGTACACCCCGGTACAGCGTACCGGCTTCCCCAGGCGGCAATTTAAAGGGCCTGGGGCTCCCAGCAGTGGCTGGAGCCCCAGGCCCTTTAAATTGCCGCCAGAGCCCCGCTGCTGGAGCCCTGGGGTAGTAGCAGCGGGGCTCCAGGGGTTATTTAAAGGGCCGGGGCTCCCGCTGCCTCTACTGCCCTGGGCCCTTTAAATAGCTGCCGGAGCCCTGCCACCGCTATCCCAGGGCTCCAGGGGCTATTTAAAGGGTCGGGGCGGTAGAAGCAGGGGAGTCCTGGGGCTTTAAATAGCCCCCAGAGCCCTGGAGTAGCAGCGGCAGCCAGGGGCTCTGGCAGCGGTTTAAAGGGCCAGGGCTTTAGCAGGGGCCGAGCCCTGGGCCCTTTAAACTGCTGCCGGAGCCCCCGGCTGCTGCTGCTACCCGGCGGGGGAGGGCACTTACCGGTACAGGGCGGGCCGGGGCTGGCTCTGACACCCCCCCCCATCCCCGCCCCTTCCACCCGAGGCCCCGCCCCTTCCGGGGGCCAGAGCCGGCCCCAACCCAGCTCCGTACCGGTAAGTCCCTATTTCTACTTTCACCCCTGGCCTGATATGATGGGTCTTCATAGCAGCAGGCAGTCTTAAGCAGACTTACCTGTAGCAGAGCATTTTTGAGGAAAATTCTAAATTTTTTTCAGTTCATATTTGACTTATATGGTTACTGAATCCCAATCATGCCCCAGAGCTGTATTTGCTTTTTGGGGAGTTCCCCCAAATCCCCCATGTTGTGGATGGAGGGCTTCACACACAGTGGACACTGGAAAGTGCAGTAAGGTAGCCAAAGTAATCTATTTATAGATTAATAATATTGACCATTTGAGTCCTAGAGGGGCATCATTCTAGCTCTCTCTTTTGCAAGAATTATTTTTAACACAGGGAAGCCTTTACTTGAAGATTTTCTGTGATAATCTTAGATTTCTCCATTCTTTGACTAATAAGGGCCACAAATATGCCCCATCCTGGAAACAAAAGGAACATCTGGGATGAAAGCAAAATTAGCGTTCAGGTTTTTTTAAAGGGGAAATCTATCCTCCTGTTCTGAATAAGAAATTAACTATATTTTGAAGACAACATACTTTCTGACATTAGGAAAGTAGGATGAAATTGTTTAGCTGTAGTAGTTCTCTGCTGGTGGGTATTTTAGATGACTGGGTGCTCTCCTAGTAACTGATGGGTCTAGTTCTCTTAACCCCATCCCCTGCAAAAATGCAAGCTGTTACAGCACCCTAAAAATGGATGTTTTCCACTGTTCCCAAAATCTAACTTGTTTGCCACTTTATGTGAAAAAACAAAAGACAGGAAGGAGACAAAATCTGCTTAACTGGAATGATCTAGTTGTGAAAAGTGAAATATCAGAAGCTATACACGCTCTCTTCATTTGGAACTATGCTATAAATTGTCTACTTGCACTAAACTTAGGAGAGATCATTAGGGCCTGGCAGGAGTCCTAATCTTTCTCGGCTGGTGTGGGGAGGAGGGTATACAGATGTCAAAAATACTATGTTAAAAGAACATTAAGGTTACAAAGTCAAGCCTGCAGAAGTTAAGAAGTGCTAGAATTAAGGTTCCCTGTGCAACATTAATTTGGCCCCCTTGTGTTTAAGTATTATGATAGTCTTTTTAATTAGTCATACTGGCTTTTTTCTACAGATCCCCCTGCTTCATTCAGTATGCAGGATGGATAGTGCTCACTGAATGAGCTTCACAAAACCCCTCTGATGTGAGGTGGTATTATTACTTCTGTTTTGAAAACGAGAGAAACATGCATAGAGTAAGGTCAAATGTCCCAATTTTGTAGGCCTGCTTTTGAGGTGCTTATGACATGATTCTTTTCAGAATACATAGCATTATACAGTAACTCCTCACTTAACATCATCCCAGTTAACGTTGTTTCGTTGTTACGTTGCTGATCAGTTAGAGAACATGCTCGTTTAAAGTTGTGCAATGCTCCCTTATAATGTTGTTTGGCAGCCGCCTGCTTTGTCCACTGCTTGCAGAAAGAGCAGCCTGTTGGAGCTGACTGGTGGGGACTTGGAACCAGGGTGGACTGACTGCCCAGCAGGCCATCAATTGCTGGACAGTTCAGCTGTCCCTCCCCCCACTGCCGTGTGCTGCTCCTGCCCTCTGCCTTGGGACTGCTCCTGGGAGCCTCCTGCTTGCTATGCGGTGGGAGGGGGGAAAGAGGGGTGCTAATGTCAGGGTGTCCCCTTCCCCCCGCTCCTGTACCCCATCTCCACAGAGCGTGGTGGGGGGACACAACAGGGCTCAGGACGGAGGGAGCTTGCTGGCAGCAGCTGCTGTCTCAACTTGCTGATCTACTTCAAAAGGCAATGTACTTAAAGGGGCGTGTCTGTCTCTCTCTCTCTCACGGTGTGTGTCTCTGTCTCTGTCTGCCATGCTGTCTCCCCTCCCTCCATTTGTGCTGCCTTGTAGCATGTGAGGCTACATTAACAACAATGTGTTAACCCTTGAGGGCTCAGCCGAGTGCTAGTTCATCATTTACCAGTAAGGCATTCTCTGGAAAATATCCCACCATCTGACTCCACCACCTCAACCAAGCTTCACAATCATCATTGCTGTGTACAGTATTAAATTGTTAGTTTAAAATGTATACTGTGTGTATGTGTATGTATAATATAAGATAGTCTTTTGTCTGGGGAAAAAAATTTCCCCGGAACCCAACCCCCCCCCCCCCCCCCCCCTTTACATTAATTCTTATGGGAAAATTGGATTCGCTTAACATCGTTTCACTTAAAATAGCATTTTTCAGGAACATAACTACAACGTTAAGCGAGGAGTTACTATATAGCATTTTCTGTGTTCCCATTGACTTCACTGGCAGTTGTGAATGCTCAGCACTGCTGCAAATCAGACCCCAGGGTCTCAAATTAGGCATCTGAAAAAAAGGAACTGCCTGCCCTGTGAAAGAAAGGAGTTCTACAGCCAAGTCTCATTCATCACCCATCCATGATTCATTCTCTGTTCGCTGTCCATCCAGTGCATTGAGTGAGGCAAGGGTCCTGTGGATAGAAGCATCTAATCATGTAATTATAGTATGTGCACATGTAATTAAAGACTGTATCATGCATATGCACCAGGGGCCCAGATTTATATTGTATAGAAAACCTTCAATGTGGCATTTCCTAACTTCTGAGTGCTTGACTTTGTAACTTTAATTTTCTTTAATGTCATTTTTTGATGTTATCTTATAGGCTTTTAAAAAAGCAAATTGAAGAAAAAAATTTCATTGGAAGTGTTGGAAGCTTTAGATCCACTGTACAGACCTCAATCACTTGAGCTAATGGAGTAACTGATAATATTAGGTTGTCACTTTCTAGATGAAGCAGCCACTAAAGGGGGATCATCTTTGCTGCAGTGCTCTCCATACCATACCATGCCACCCTGACTTCTGCACTGCTGCGTTCAGAGCTGGGCAGCCGGAGAGTTGCAGCTGCTGACTGAGGGTCCAGCTCTGCAGAATAAGGGTGGCAATACCATGCCATCCTTCTTTCTGCGCTGCTGCTGATGGTGGTTCTGCCTTCAGAGCTGGGTTCCTGGCTAGCAGCTGCTGCTCTTCAGCTGCCCAGTTCTGAAGGCAACGCTGCCGCCATCAGCAGCATAGAAGTAAGGGTAGCAGTACTGCAATCCCTGCTACAATGACCTTGCAACCCCCCCACAACTCCTTTTTTGGGTCAAGACCCCTACAATAACACAGTGAAATTTCAGCTTTAAATAGGCTGAAATCATGACATTTTTAAACTCCCATGACTCTGAAATTGACCAAAATGGACCATGAATTTGGTAGGTCCCTACTTATGGTGGAGGAGGACCGAGGCCTGCCCACTACTCCGGGTCCAGGGACCCTAAGAATAGCAGCCACGCACCCCTGTACCACTTCTCTGTGGCCCCGGCCTTCACCAAAGCTTCACCCTTATCTCAGGGCTCTTTTATGTTCGGGCCCAGCAGACAGCCAGGAGCTCTTTGTCTGAGCTTTCTGCAGTTCCCTTTGGCCAGCCAGGAGCACCAACTCCACTCCTCTGGCTCCAGCAAGGAACTGAATGTCTCTGGCTCTGCAGCTCCTTTTTATTTGGCCCTGATTGGTTGCTTCACTTGCAGCCAGTGTAGGCTGCTTGGAGGACTCCTCTACTGCTCCTTTCCTGGGACAGGTGTGGCAGTACCCTGAGGCCTCCAGCAGGGGGTCTCTGGGCCAAGTCCACCCCGTCACACCATTTTATGTAAAGACTAATTTACAGTAAGGTTAAATTGGTTCCCCAATATCACAACATTGGTTACAATAAAAAACAGTAAACTTTGGAAACCGAGAATAGCAGAGTTGAAGGTAATACTTTCCTCAAAAGAGAAGAACAATGAAACTCTCGACACCTAGCTCCTCAACATTACCTGCCTCTTTCCATATGTCTATCACAACTCCTAATGACGGCTCCTCTTCATGTGCTCCAGTTGGATCTCTGTATGGTCTGTGATGCAATACTGATCCAGAGAGTAACTGCTGCTGGCTAACAGATTAATTTAGCCATGATGAGCTGATGCTTTGCTTCCAGCTGCCATATTCATTTGGGAATTTCTTCAAATTACCTTCCTGTCATTTACACAGATCAGAAAGCAAATATTCCCCACAACCAAAAGAACAATGAGTTGCTGGTGCCCCAATGGTGTTAGAGTTAATCTTCTTGGAAAGCTTTCCCTTTTAATTTGGTGCTTTCTTTTTAACTGGTGTTTTTTAATGTTCTGCTCTTGCAATATATGGGATGCAGTGCTGCAGGAATTGCCATAAAATGGAGTCTGTTTGCAGGTTTTTGGCATGTATCCTTAACTCTGCGCTTCTGGTTTGAGTTCTTAAATTCACTCAGGAGGGGTACAGGGAACACAGACCAGTGTTATGGGCCACAATCTTAATTATAACTTAAAGTTTTGTCTGAATTCATATTGCAATGGCAGCTCTGACAGTTACCCAAATTCACAGTACTGCTGCCTAGGAAAATATGATTAGTACTGAGCTGTGCTTGCAGCTTCTTTTCCTCTTTCACTCAGCTCTGCAATATCCCCAAAGACCCCATTTTGCAGCTCTGTGTGGAGAAGTGGGAATTCTCTTTGCGCTCATCCTCCCTAATCCTTTTTTTCCCTACAGACAGCTTTTCTCTTATATCACAAAGGACAAGCAGACAGAGAGCCTGGTGGAGAAGCTGTGCCAGCGATTCCGGACTGCCAGGTGGGTTGCACTCTAACTTTCCAGGACAAGGAGTATAGTGTGAGTTCCCTAACTACCAGAGTGTGAGCCTGCTCCCATGGGGATGGCGTCAGGCTCCAATTGTGCTGCCCATATAACATGATAGTTCTGCAGACCCTGCTCTAGGTTGGGATCTTCCTTTCTCCACCTCCTTTTAAAACAAAAAAATTAAGGACTGTTGAGATTTATAAAGCTGTTTGCTGTTATCACTCTGTCATTAGTGGAGAGGGTACATGACTTCAGCAGGGCCTGACTGCAGAAGGCCATAGCAGATTCCAAACTGTCAAGATTTAAATCCTGTCCACCATGCAATGAATGGTCTTATGCCCTTGAAAAGCCATCTGCTATGCACATTATTCTGCCTTGGGAAAGGACATATCCCCAGTACATGTTTGTTTGATCTACCTCAGGGGTCTCAAACTCAAATGACCTCGAGGGCCACATGAGGACTAGTACATTGGGCCGAGGGCCGCATTTACTGACACACACACCCCCCGCCGCCCTCGGCCCCGCCCCCACTCCACCCCTTCCATGAGGCCCCGCCCCTGCCCCACCTCTTCCCACCCCTTCCCTGCCCCCATTCCAACCCCTTCCCCGAAATCCCCACCCCAACTCTGCCCCCTCCCTGCCCCCAGCCAGGGGGCACAGGAGGGGTGTGGGGTGCGGTGGGGGCTCAGAGCAGGGGGTCGGGGTGCGGCAGGGGACTCAGCGCAGGGGGTCGGGGTACAGCAGGGGGCTCAGGGTAAGGGGTTGGGGTGCAGGGTGCAGCAGGGGGCTCAGGGCAGGGTGTCGGGATGTGGGGTGTGGCGGGGGCTCAGGGCAGGGTGTCGGGATGTGGGGTGTGGTGGGGGCTCAGAGCAGGGGGTCGGGGTGCGGCAGGGGACTCAGCGCAGGGGGTCGGGGTACAGCAGGGGGCTCAGGGTAAGGGGTTGGGGTGCAGGGTGCAGCAGGGGGCTCAGGGCAGGGTGTCGGGATGTGGGGTGTGGNGGGGCCGGGAGGAGCTCGCGGGCCGCATGTGATAGCCCTGCGGGCCGCCCGCGGGCCGCATGTTTGAGACCCCTGATCTACCTCCTGCACCTAAAAATCCAGAGATGTAAGGCTCTAATTACATTTACTTGAGCAGTCTGTGAAAGTTGTGCCTAATCCTGAGGAGGCGGAAGTCAAGAAGGCCATCTAGCAGTACCCTAGCAAGCAGGCACCAAGGTTTGAGTGGGAAGATAACATCAAAATCCAGAGCCAGCACCAGGATCCTTGACACAATCTCTGTTCCAGGAGGTGTGTCCCTAATCACCATCTCCTAGCTTCAACTCTTCTCT
Source organism: Platysternon megacephalum (assembly GCA_003942145.1). NCBI lineage: Eukaryota > Metazoa > Chordata > Testudines > Platysternidae > Platysternon > Platysternon megacephalum. The sequence goes on from QXTE01000228.1 coordinate 625,381, forward strand.
TACATCAAGTAGGGATCCCTCTCCTCTCAGGTCAGGAGTAGGACTCTCAAAAATTCTGGAAGCGCCCTGTACCAAGCATCTGCACAACTGGTCAACTGCAGTTGGCCAACTGCAACCTGGTCAGTAACCTTATAACTCGGTATCTTGGCCTTGCTAAGATTACTAGGGTCCACCATTCCATATGTCTAGAAGCAGATCCATATTGTAAATGTTGAGGAAAAAGTAATAGGTCTCTATTGCCAGTAGCATCAGTGGCCAGGCCTGATGCTACTGGAAGATCTTTGAGCATGAAGAGAGAGTTCTGGAGGCACTTCACCATCCTCCTCCTCCATCAAAGGAGTCTTCATCTTGACCAAACGGACACATTAACCCCAACTCTGGCCACAATGGTTCTTCAGGTGATAGTCTGTAAACCTATTCCACTGTTGGTGGGGGGACATCACAAAGGGAGGAGCTGCCCCAATTGCGCCCCAGTTCCTTCTCACTACCCATTGCTAAGAGTCAGTGTATTCTCTTGTTCCTCACTGTGCATTATTTGTAAAATATTTTAAAGTGGTTAGTGATAGTTAGCAGTGCGGTTTAATGTAGTGTTAGTATTTCTGTTAATTTTCTTCCTAGTTTGGATAATTTTATTTTGTTTTTTGGGTTTTGTTTTTTGCTTATCCTGTAATGACAGATCACAAATCAAAACTTTTTTTTTTTAATGTTTCCCATCATATTGTTAAAAGATGGGCACACCTGGTGCTTATTTTGCCTAGGGGAGGATCACATCCCTGACCATGTTGACACCTGTTGGTCATTTTCAAAAAGAACACAGTGGGCTAAAGTCCTGCCTAATGGCACCTCTAATTGAATAGTCCATTCATACTGACTCTGATCCTGGCTTCTCACCATTGGATGCTTCTAAAGATCGAGGAGCCACAAGGTCAGTCCCTGTAGCTTCATCGTCCTTATTGTCAAGCTTGCATGACAAGCCTTAGGTCAGACCTCATATGGGAGCTTAAACATCACAGGGGCAAGCGGCGCAGATCACCATCTCCAGTCTTGCTGTTCAGGCTTGTAAAAATTCCAGGCCATCTGACATTAAGGGTGCATCAAAATTTTGCAAGAGATCCCTGAGCATCAATATTGATTCTGGTTGTGGCCCTGTGGGAAAAGACTTACCCCAGGTCTCTGCCAGCACAATCTCAGTGATATTGACTTCATTGGTACTGAGCTCATCCAGACAGCCACTAGCTGTATTGACAACTTTCATAGATTTTGTGTTACTACAGCAAACTGTTTTAGCGATGTTTTCTATGGCATAAGTATCTTCTACTTGTAATATCATAGTATTCACTATCCATGCTTCAAACCCCCTGGTACCAGCAGCCTCTCCAGCTCTATTGACAGGGGAAGCATACCTAGCCAATAGAGAGATCTCCATATCCTCAGTACAGCTTTTACTGCTCATCCCTTCAAGATTGTTGGGATCAACTCTTTCTTTAGTGCCAGGGCACTAGTACCAAATAGTCAAGTATTTTCTACATCTACTGGGAGAGCACCTCCCTTTCCGGAGGACTACTCAACATCATGCTCTGATTCTGAGGTCAGTGACCAGCTGTTGCCTGCTAGATCACAATGTACTACTATCAGTTTCCTCACCCCATGGAAAGACCTCCTACTACCTATATTACAAGGCCACATACTGTACCATGATGTACCATTCACCTTGGAACTTTGGATACCCATGGAATTTTTGGACACCTTGGGCTCCCTCTGTTCTTTATCTGTATCTTTTCAGAAACCATATATTGCTAAAATGGAGCAGAGGTTTCATACATGAGATGTAGAGCAGAGCTCTCATTTTATCTGGACAGAACTAAACAGGTTAAGAAGTTAGAGAAACAAGGTGGGTGAGGTAATAGCTTTTATTCAACCAGTTTGTGTTGTCAAGGCTGTATGTAGCATGTGCTGACAGAATCAAAGAATATCCAGTTGAATATCTACTCAAAGAACATTGATTGGCTATCATAACATATCAAGATCTGCTACAAGTTAGCTGGGAAATCTACCCCAGGGAAAGGGTTGGCTCAGTCTACCGGGGCTCACTCTTTCAGTGGCCTCAGCACCATGGTCTTTGATTCACACATTTGCAAAGTATTATGCACTAATTCCAGTTCCAGAGATGTGAAGTTTGGCAGGACTGTGTTCAATTCTCTTTACTTAGACTCTTTTTCCCCCCGTACTTCCTTGTGGTTCTATTGCTTAGGAATCCCCAACAGTGGAATATGGAAGTATTCTGAGCCAACTCAGGTCTCCTGTCTTTTTTCCTTTGTATCCCTGTGAAGTCTCCGATCCCAGAGTTTGGCAGAGAAACTAATTAAATTGGAGGGCCTTAAGTCTATTGTCTGTCCTTACGGGCCAAAGGAGTGAACAAACTACAAATAACACAATGCGAAGGGGGATGTCTTTTACCTAGGCATTGAAGGCACCTGATGTGTGCATCTGACACTGAGAAGACTGCAGAGCACGATGCACGTCTGTTAGACCTGAAGATGAAGCAGCATAGTTTTGTTATTCTTTCCAGTAAATATTTTAAGCTGCTCTAAAACTTATTCTAAAATCCTCGCTATCTAGCAAGTAGAAGTATTAGGACACTTTGTTCATAGCTATGGATCCAAGAGATCCAGAGAGGTCCACATCCGACTGCTGCTGTGGGAATATGCAGAGGACTCCTGAAGAAATTAAGGTTACCTATATGTAACAGGAGTTCTTCGAGATGCACTCTGTGTATTCAGCTCTTGGGATGTGCCTCTTGGTGCTGTTTGGATGGTGGAACTTTCTGGTAGCAATGTCTATTAGAGTACTCACATGATTCTCCTACCCTTCCCCTCAACATTCGAGCAGAGTTTTAATAGTATTACAGTATAACCAGAGTTACAAACTGACCAACCACACACCTCATTTGGAACTGTAAGTACACAATAAGGCAGCAGTGGGGGAAGAGCGGTGGGGAGGGAAACAAATACAGTCCAGTACTGTTAAATGTAAAGTACTAAAGAAATAAAGGAAAAGTTTTTTTTAAAATGACAAAGTAAGGAAACTGTTTCTGTGCTTGTTTCATTTAAATTAAGATGGTTAAAAGCAGCATAGTAGTAAAGTTTCAAAGCTGTAATCTTTCAAAAGTTTACAACTAAACGTTGACTTAACCAATGTTTTGTTCAGAGTTCTGAACACTTCAGACTTATGAACAACCTCCATTCCCAAGGTGGACAAGGGAGTGTGATTAGACAGAGTCCATCTCAAAGAAATCTGGTTACATGTATGTAACCTTTGAGTGTCCTCTGCATATTCCCACTCTTGGGATAGTTTGGCATTCAAGAATGGATGGAGGGATATTGAGTCCTAATTAAACAAGGAAGTACCGCTCTGTCAAACTAAGCAACAGCTCTGGCTGCCATGTTTAATGCATAGTGTTTAGTGAAAGTGTGAATTGAACCGCAAGTAGCAGCTTTACATATTTTCAATAAGAGGAAAGTGCTGAGCACATGCTGCAGCAACTGAACTTGTAGAGTGAGCCCTAAAGACCAGCAAGGGGAGAGTGGGAAGAAATCTTATAACTTCACTATACGCTGTCTAAATCATCTAGAAAACGACTGGGCAGAAATAGTTTGACCTTCGTAGTGTCCAGCGTAGGAAATAAACAATTTGGGAAAGTCCCTGAAGTCTTAGTCCTGTCCAGAAACTAGGATAAAACTCTCCATTACATCAAAAGCATGCAATTTGGATTCACCTTTAAGTATGGGGTCTAGGAAAGAAGACTGGTAGGTTAATATATTAGCATGGAAAGTCAGAAATTACTTTAGAAAGAAATGTGGGGTGAGGTCTTGTCTTTAGAAGTTGGTCCAGTAAAAGATAATACCTCATCCACCTTCTTTCTAATATCCTGGGATCAACAAGGTTGCTACAATAACTCAGTTACAGACTGACTGAGCCCACACTTGAACAAAGACAAGGACATTTGGTATCTAATCTCGTGATAAAAAGACTGATATTTCAGCAGCCCAAAAGGTTGAAAATAATCTGAATCACTGAATCCTTCAGTGACCACTCATGCAGCTGCATGGAATCTCTGCTCAGCCAATCAACAATCTTGTTGTGATCTCCCACTAATAAATGCTGTGTAGAATACACAAGTACCATAGCTTTATCGCCTCCTTGCAAAGTTAAGATAAACGATCTCCGTCACATAATACATATTGTCCATGGCAACTTGAACAACTGAATTCTTTACTTGGAGGAGGAACAACTTGAGAGCTAGACAGATGACCCTCAGTTGTTTTAACACATTTATGTGTGAATGGGATTCTTGGTGATTCCAAAGGCCTCGAATTAATAAATTGCTGCAATGTTTTCAAAGTCGGTTGGAGGACACATCTGATGTAACTATTACAGTAGGAGGATAAAACCTCCTTTGAGAACATTCTCTGATCTCAGCCACCATGTTAGAGAGAATCATCACTCCAATATTTGAATATTTTGAACAGACCACCCATACGGAGTTTGGGATTCATTGATATCCAGTGTTTGAAGTGGCCTCATTCTTAGTCACATATGTTGAGGCCTAGTAAAGTCACCCTATTAAAATGGGGTTGTGACCCACTTTGAGAGGGCTTTGGAAGTAGTCTCTGAATGCTGGAGTGCAACTTTAATAAACATTTCTCAGGGATTGCACCAGTGAAGGAGATTCTCTGAGATGGTGACAGTAGAGACTTCTTGTTTATTAAAAGGCTCAAATTCTTGAACAGGGAACAAGTGAACTGAATGGTGTTTCTCATTTCCTCTTCAGAAGAAGCCTTTAGGAGCCAATCATCTAAATATGGGAAGAAAACAAAAAATTGCTCAGATACGTTGCTACCGCAGAAAGGCATTTGGTAAAAATTCTGAGCACAGTGGAAAAGGCTTGTATTGAAAATAGTCCTGATCAAGAGTGAAATGAAGATATTTACATTGAGATGGAAAATCCCATGTTTCTGAAACTTAATGGAACTTCTTTGAGTGATTGCTCATGTGTATTCCACAGTAGGTGTGTGTGCTCGCCATGTGCACCGGTGCCGGAAGTTTTTCCCCAGCAGTACCTGTAGGGGAGCGCCCCTAGCGACCCCTGGAGTGGCGCCTCTATGGTGCGGTATAAGGGGCACTGCACGCTCCCCCACACTCAGTTCCTTCTTGCCACCAGTGAAGATGTGTTGGAACTGCTCTGCTCCAGCTTGGCTGCAGCTTCCCTCTTGGACTCTGTTAGTTCAGAGTTGTTAGTACCTGTAGTTAAAATAATCTAGTTTAGACTTAGTTTAGTGTGCCTGGGTCGGGGCATGCCCTGGGCTTTAAGTCATGCGACACTTACAAGCGGCCTATGCCCGTGAGTGATCTGCACGCGGATTGTTTACGCTGTCTAGGGGAAACCCATCTCGCTGTCTAGGGGAAACCCCAAGATTTGCAGATCCTTCAAGCCTTGGACCAAGAAGGAACGGGACATTTGGCTCCGAGCCATTTTGATGGAGTCGGCCTTGACCTGACTCCATTGTGCCGCTTCAAGTCGGCACGAAGCACTGCAGCGTGAGTGCGCGGCGACCCTTCAGTGCCTTCCACCAGCCGGCACTGCTCCCCATCAGCAGGATGCTCCAAGAAAGCTAAGAAGAGGTCTTCTCCTCCGAGACACCGGAGTAAGACCGGGGGAGAGACTAGACCTACGTTGGGCAGTTCTCGGTTCCTGTCAGCCTCCCGGCCTCCGACTCAGGTTGAGTGGAGTAGCCCGGCCCACTCTGCGCCGACCTCCCCGGACGTCCGGGTGCCCTCCACACCGGAGGCTCTGCAAGCGGCCCGGAACGTTATGTCTCTGCCAGTACTAGGGGCACCGCCACCATTGGCTCCCCGGTCCAGAGGCAAGCCACTGCTTGGATCCCAACAGTCGCTGCTTGGTTGGTAATGTTCACAGTCTAGGGAATGTTCCCGATGCCGTTCAGCGACCGCCCTGTGCGCAGTCCGTGCTGGTCCCCGTCAACCCCCACCAGGTTGTCTGGTTGGGTACCAACTGGCAGGGGTTCCAAGTACTGCTCCGCCTCAAGGGACCATAGACTTCGTGAGGAGAGCGTGCCCCGTTGAGACCAGGAAAGACAGCACCGGGAGTCCTCATCTCCAAGAGGCTACCGTAGCCCGTCGGGGTACGGGCATCGACACCATTACCATTCTTCGTCTCGCTCGAGGTCCCCGCTGCGGCACCGCTCCCACAGTCCCAGGCGTCGATCGCCGTCACCTTGCCGTCGCGGATCCGCCCGTCGGAGCCTATCGCAGAGCAGCTGCTACCGGCGGTACTCCCGCTCCTCCACGCAGGGATCACGGTCTTGTGGTTGGCACCATTCCTGACGCCACCGGTCCTCCCGGTCCTGGGATAGCGGCAGCTTGTATGCCAGCCCGGCCTCCCTTCACAGTCGTTAGTCAATGGGACAGGCTAGTCAGGACAGGCATCCTCCTGGAAAGCAGACGGCCCTCCACACGTCAGGCCTACCTGGCGAAGTGGTCTTGGTTTTCCTGGTGGGCAGCTGATCGGGGCGTTTTGCCCGTGGCTGCTCCGATCCAACTCATTTTAGACTATCTCCTTCACCTTAGAGCCCAAGGCCTAGCGCCCTTGTCCGCCAAGGTATACTTGGTGGCCATATCGGCCTTCCACTTGCTGGTGCAGGGACACACAGTATTCTCCCACACTATGACTGGCCAATTCCTTAAGGGATTGGATCGTCTCTTCCAGTACGTTAGGCCCCCAGTCTCGCAGTGGGACCTGAACTTGGTGCTGGCCCAGTTGATGGGTCGCCCGGTTGACGGGTGCCCCATTTGCGCTGCTAGCTACATGCTCCTGGTCGCACCTCTCGTGGAAGGTAGCCTTCCTGGTGGCGATCACATCAGCTAGACGGGTCTCGGAGCTCAGCGCCCTGACCTCCGAACCCCGTACACGGTGTTCCATAAGGATAAGGTTCAGTTCCAACTGCATCCTTCGTTCCTCCCTAAGGTGGTCTCCACCTACAACATGGATCAGGACATCTTCCTGCCGGTGCTCTGTCCCAAACCCCATGCGTCCAGTGAGCAGCACCGCCTCCACATGCTGGATGTGAGACGGGCTCTGGCCTTTTACCTGGAACGTACAAAGCCATTCAGGAAGTCCTCGCAGCTGTTCATTGCGTCGGCCGAACGCAGGAGAGGTCAGCCGATCTCCACTCAGCGGCTCTCCAACTGGATCACCTCGTGTATTCGTACCTGTTACAACCTGGTGGGAGTCCTCCCGCCGCCTTTTTAGCCCATGTCCCCATTCAGGACATTTGTAGGGCTGCCACATGGTCATTGGTCCACAGGTTCACCTCGCATTATGTGATCGTCACTCAGACTAGGGAGGATGCCGGGTTCAGCAGGGCTGTGCTCTGTCCCGAGAATTTGTGAACTCCTACCCACCTCCAACAGATATCTTGGAATCACCTATTGTGGAATGCACATGAGCAATCACTCGAAGAAAAGGCAGTTACTTTTCCGTAACTGGTGTTCTTCAAGATGAGTTGCTCATGTCCATTCCACATCTCGCCCTCCTTCCCCTCTTGGAGTTGTCTGGTAAAAAGGAACTGAGGGTGGGGGGAGTGCGCAGCGTCCCTTATACCCCGCCATAGAGGTGCCACTCCAGGAGTTGCTAGGGGCGCTCCTCTACAGGTACTGCTAGAGGAAAAACTTCCGGTGCATGTGGCGAGCACGCACACCTATTGTGGAATGGACATGAGCAACACATCTTGAACACAAGTTACGGAAAAGGTAATTGTCTTTTTCTCTATCGCTGTTGCTTGTAATAGAGTCTGTATTTCTGTCCTTAGTACCTTCTTGTGAAAAGGGAGTTGAGTGGGGGGTTGTGTGGAGGAAGGGAAGGTTTAACTATCCAGTTCAAATCCTTATTGTGTCTGTGACGGGTTGGATCACAGAAACCCACTTGGGAGCCGCCAGCTGATGTGCAAAGGCTACTTCTGTTTCTGTTCTCCCTGCCAGCTCGGTGGCTCCAGCACCCTGTCTTGCTGAAGCCAGACACACCCGTCTGCTCCAGACACAGACCCAGGGTCTGAATCACCTGTCCCAAAGCTGCAGGTTTACCTGAAAACAGCTCACAGAAGTGTGCTTGCCCTTAGCACTCAGGTGCCCAATTCCCAATGGGGTCTAAACCCAAATAAATCC
>QXTE01000228.1:633694-689654 GCA_003942145.1 Platysternon megacephalum
AATGGAGATTCGGAATCACATGGGCAGGTCACATGCCCATGCATGACTCAGGACTGCAGGTAGCAGCCATTACCCACATGCTGCCTTGAACGTCCTCAGGTAGACTTCTAATGTGGATTGGAGTCTTCCAAGCTCTTTTGTCTGTTAAGTGCCCCCTGACTGAACACCTAATTTGCACATTCCTTTCCCAAGAAGTCATCAAATGTTCTAACTGAGGCCACTTAGAAATCAAGCAATCATACAGCCAATGTTCATAACTTTGAACACACAAATGGTGCCTGCATACAACTAGGGTGAACATAACCAGTAGATCATAACCTTTACATAGATATGTTACATGGCCTATGTAGCAAAACCCTATTCCAGTTATATTATACATACATTTATGAGCCCCTATGGGGTACGCTGTCACAGTGTCCAAGACCCATCTGTCCAAGGTGATAATCTTCCATACCTTGTACAAATGACAGGCAGTCTCCAAAAATATGGGTAGAACTCTGATTGTTTTGCAGCCCTCAATTTTCCTGTCAAACCTGTGGTCTGACATTAGGCAATGAAGACTTAGCTGAAGAACTCGTTTTGTTCTGATCTGAGGTTTGAAGGCTCTCTTCCTCTATTGAGGAGAGGATTGTTGCTGCTACTGGTATTTGTCTTTGTTGGTCATAAGAGGAAGAGGGTGGACAGTACTGCCTATGGCAGTGGTTCTCAAACTGTGGGTCGGGACCCCAAAGTGGGTCACGACCCCATTTTAATGGGGTCGCCAGGGCTGGCTTAGACTTGCTGGGGTCCAAGGCCAAAGCCTGAGCCCCACCACCTGGGGCCGCAGCCAAAGCCTCAGTGCTTCAGCCCTGGGTTGTGGGGCTCAGGTTACAGGCCCCCTGCCTGGGGCTGAAGTCCTGGGGCTTCGACTTTGCACCCCCCACCCAGGGTGGCGGAGCTTGGGCGGGCTCATGCTCCAGTCTCCCTTCCTGGGGTCGTGTAGTAATTTTTGTTGTCAGAAGAGTGTTGCAGTGCAATGAACGTGGTATCTGAACGTAGGAGCAGATTTCCTGCTAAAAGATTGTAGCAGACTAAGATCTAGTGGAAGACTGTCTTCCATTTTTTCTAAAACTTCATCAGGTTTAGCACTGAAGAGACCATCCCCTTTAAAAGGAAGGTCTTGTATTCTAGACTCTCTCTATAGGTAACAACAAAGATCTTAACCATGCACACCTATAGAGAGGTATTGAGGAAGCAATCAATCTGGAAGCAAGGTCTGAAATATCAGAAGGCACTCTAAGTGCATGTATTGCAGCATTCTGACTTTTTCTATTGAGGACACTAATTAATTTCCATCAATCCTCTGAAAGATTTTTGGTGAAAAATGAAATCTTTTCCAAAAGGTGAAATTGATATCTCAACATAGTGGCAATTATCAAGCAGCACTTATTCAGAGAAGCTGGAGGGGAAAAACCAACAATTTTCTAAGATATTCCAGAAGGGACCACCTCAAAAAAGTAATCAGATGCTCCCACACCCTGGAAGGAAAAAAAATCCGGAAAACCTACCTGGAGATCATCAAGAAACCCAAAACAACTATCAAAAAAGAGAAGTTGGTGCAATTAAAACATTACTGTGACGGGTTGAATTATAGAAACCCCCTTGGTGCTGCCAACTGATGTGCAAAGACTGCTTCTGCTCCTGCTTTCCTGCCCTGGCAGCTTAGGACTTCAGTGCCCTGCCTGGTTTGAGCCAAACCCACTAGCCTGCTGCAGACCCAGACCCAGGGTCTGAACCATGTCCCCTAACAGCTGTAGGCTTAACTGAAAGCAACTTACAGAAGTTTTCCTGTCTTTAACACTCAGATGCCCAACTCCCACTGGGGTCCAAACCCCAAATAAATCTATTTTACCCTGTGTAAAGCTTATACACGGTAAACTCATAAATTGTTTGCCCTCTATAACACTGATAGAGAGATATGCACAGCTGTTTGCCCCCTCTAGGTATTAATACATACTGTGGGTTAATTAAGAAGTAAAAAAGTGATTTTATTAAATACAGAAAGTAGGATTTAAGTGGTTCCAAGTAGTGACACAGAACAAAGTAAAATAAAATAAAACACGCAAATCTAAGCTTAATACCATAAGAAAACAGTACAGACAAGAACCTCGCCCTTAGAGGCATTCCAGTAAGCTTCCTTTTACAGACTAGTCTCTTTCTAGTCTGGGTCCAGCAATCACTCCCACCCCCGTAGTTACTGTCCTTTGTTCCAGTTACTTTCAGGTATCCTTGGGGGTGGAGAGGCTATCCCTTTAGCCAGCTGAAGACAAAATGGAGGGGTCTATTTAAGCCTGTGGGAGACTCTCTCTTGAGGGTGGAGACCCCCTCCACACTCCTATGCAAAGTCCAGCTTCAAGATGGAATTTTGAAGTCACATGGGCAAGCCACATGTCCATGCATGACTCAGTTTTTACCAGCCAAGCCACAATCCTGGGAAGGCTCAGATGTGGATTGGCATCTTCAAGTTCATTGTTGGTTTTCGATTTTGCACTTTTCTCAAGAAGCTGACCAAATGCTCTACTAGGCTAGTTAAAATCAAGCCAGTACACAGCCAGTATTCATAACTTCGAATACAAAAATGATACATGCATACAAATAGGATGAATACATTCAGTAGATCATAACCTTTACGTAGATGTTACATGGCATATGTAGCCTAAATTATTCCAGTACAATCATATACAATCATAAGCATATTTCATAAAGCCTTATGGGGGGCACCGTAACTATTACCTCTCCATTCTTGTCTCTCTAACTTTCTAAAATGTTGAAAAGCCGATGAGTGGCTTCTGCCAAAGCTACTGAAAGCAATTTCAAAGTTGTAATGGAATCGGATAGCATTATCAGGGGGATGAAGCTGAAATAACACCCACATTACTGTCTGGGGAAGAATCACCCCCAAATTCAAACTCCTGTTGAAATTCATGAGACCTCAATATCATCCTCCTAGGGCACTGTATGAAAACTTTATCTTTGAGCCCCGCTCAGTGCTGCATCCACCATATCACCCACACTATGGTCGTCTTGGTGGCCATCACCTTGGCCAAAAGTGAATGTGCTCTCAGGCACTCATATCTAAACTCCTATATATACTTAGTTTTATAAGGACAAGAAAGTACTCAGACCTCCTATGAGATTAATTCCCAAAGTAGTTTGGTTTAAGTGGAAATCAATCCGCTTATCTGCATTCTTCCCAAAATCACACTCTGCACAAGGGAAGAAGCTACCCACTTCGGATGCATCCAGAGCTCTGACTGACACTGCTACTTAAAAAAGATTCTGAGCTCGGGTCCATGAGGTATCCACATTGACTACAACATCTCAAACCACAGTTATTGTAGGATAAGTAACCATTCTGTTCTCCATTTCCTGATATCTTCAGATCAAGACTGGATGCCTTTAGTCAAACACATGCTATTGGGCTCAACGTGAATAACTAGGTGAAACTTAATAGGCTATGGTATACAGGAGGTCAGACTAAATCAGTGGTTTTCAACCTTTTTTCATTTGCAGACCCTTAAACTTCAAATGGAGGAGCAGACCTCTTTGGAAATCTTAGACAAAGCCTGTAGACTCCTAGGGGTGTGCAGACCACAGGTTGAAAACCACTGGGCTAGATGATCTATTTGTTCCTTCTGCCCTTAAATTCTGTGAATCCTATACGTTCAGTTAAACTGATTTTATAAGATTGCACCTGTTATAGAGCAACTTGCTTAGTATGTGCTCCTTCACTCTAAAGCTGAAGACAATCTTTGTTTTCTCCAGAACAGAGCGTCAGTATCGAGACCTTTCTCACTGTCTCACTTTGCTTCCTCTCTCTGAACGAGGCCTCCGCAAGATGCAAGATAATTTTGATTGTTTTGCTGACAAGCTCCATGACCTGGCTGTCTATAACTGTTTCCTAGCTGCACTGGGCCGACTCCGTAGGTCGGTCACCCGACCGGAGACCAAGGTGAGAATCTGATAACTAATTCCGAGATTGGAAGTGTACTTCTGCTTCCAAGCTATCCCAGACTAGTACTGGCCAAAATCAAGGTCACTGTCCATGATGAGCTGCAAGACTAGATATAGATATAGCTGCTGCTAGGCCATGATGAAGGATCACAAAGCTTGAGATGTAGGGAACTCCCATGGTGGGTTTGCTGAGCTTGCTGGGAGGTGCGGGGGGAATCTGGGCTGCAGCATGGATTTCTGTTCCCCTCTCCCCACTTATCAGCTTCTGTCTCTCACTGTATCAGGCTCTGATTGAAGAGATGGAGCAGAAACTCCATGCCTGCCACAACCATGGTATGGATTCCACAGAGGTTCCCAAGGAGCCTCTATGCCAGGAGGGAGGCAAGATTCCCCTGCTAGAACCAGGAAAGAAGAGACAAGTAGCTGGTATGTTCTTCTTAAGGCTACACAGTCCTGGCCTCTTTGTTCCTCCTATCCTGCAATCCAGGCAGAGCAGCTGCGGGTTTCTCACCCCTTTCAGGAAGCATGGCCCCTCACCTCTCTGCTTCTCTTGCAGGCTCCTGCCGCCGCCCCATGAGCATAGCCAACAGAGATGCAGACTCTTCTTTCATCACACCTCAACCCCGTGTGTCCAGGCGTTGCCGGGGTGCCGCACTGCGCCATTCATCTCAGAAACCTGCCATCACCTTCTCTAGTGATGAGGAGAACAGCCCTGAGGATGGTAAGGACTCTGCGCATGCTAGAAGGCCAAGAGGTGTGGGGGAAGAAGCCTGGACTGCCCTTTAATGGGATCTTGCAGGTTGTTGCTGTCACTGCTAAGGCCCATGTTGTAATGAGAGCTGGCATTTTTTGAACCTCTGAAACTATTTATGAATTTGGGTCAAATTTGGCAAATAGTTTCAGCTGGGAGGGAAAATCGGAAATGTCAAATATTGGCATACTTTGAATTGACACTTCCAAAATATTTCGCTTAAAAAATGTCAACACTTTTTCTTCATCCTGGCCATTTTCTTTTGTTTGTTTCGTCAGGAAAAACAGAAAAAATTCTGTTTAGTTCAAAACAAACTAAATTTTTTATGGATTTTCCATTAAGGCCACCGAACTGAAAAATTAATTATTCACTCAGCTCTACTAATAATAATAAAGTTCCTCTCAGGCATTCTTTGCATGTTTCTCCTAGGTTCCCAGTCCCAAATGATCCCATCATCTCTTGGGGGTGTAAGGCATTCACAGCTGTCCGTCTGGGAGGGAGGCCATGCCCCTTTGCTACAAGGCCTCAGGGGGGAATTAGCACTGGGGTCTCTGTCACTCAGCGGGGTAGAGCAGAAATATCTATAAGCCCCAGCCCTCAGACAGCATGGGGCAGCACACAGTTAGGAGGCTGTGGCCTGGAGGCAGGGCAGAGCAATAAAGTCCAGAAACCCAAGCCCTCAGGCAGGGCAGGACAGAAAAGTCAGGAGGCTCTGGCCTGGGGTCAGGGCAGAACAATAATGAGTTCCTATGCCCAAGCCCTCAGACAGGACGGGGCAGCAAAGTCTATAGGCCCAGGCCCTTAAACAGGGGCGGACCGCTGACAAACACAAGCCTCTTGGCCTATGGTGGGAAGGCTGCCACCCTAGGGGTGAGGTGGCTGGGGTAGGGAGACATGGGCCCACCGACTCCACCGCATCCAAGCCCAGGGCCCTAACAGTGGCAGAATGGTCTGCCACTGGGTCAGCAGGGAAATCCGGCCGCAACACGCTGGACGGCTGTCAGTCGGCAACACAACCGAACACCGCTCTGGCATTCCCTCTAGATCTCAGACGCTGCAGCGGTTGCTGTCGGGTCTGAGCTCTAGGAACGGATGAGAGATGTCCTTCTTCTGCAGCAGCTCCTCTCCAACTGAGCTGGAGGGGCCTGCCTTTTATACTTCGGGTTCCTGTCCCACCCCTCTGCTTCCAGTGAGGCGGGTATGGGTGTCCTGACTCTGGCCACAAGGGGGCAGTTGCAGCTGTCCATCTGGGAAGGAGGCCACGCCCCCTTGCTGCAGAGGGCTGTAGATTATATTCTGGGTTACCAGTAACCTTGGCCCCCTTGCTTATGTCCTCTGGTACTCTGGGTATATGGATGTGCTGTCTCCTCAGTGACTGACACTCTGCTTCCTCCTTCTTAGAACTCTGTGCCGAATTGACAGAGGATGAAACCCCAAGCAAGGTGACTCCCATTTCCCGAGCTTCTGCTTGCCGTGCTCTGTGACAAAATATCTCACAGATGTGTCTGTTATTAATAAGAAATAAAACTGGTTTTATTTTCTCTTCTGTCTTCTGTGTTAAACCAACCAGGTAGCCTTTTGACCATGTAAATGAGGAAATGGCAGAGCTGAGATTTACAGGGGCTCAGTCTTTGGGGTCTTACATCACATTGCAGATGGTACACTTGTCCTAAACTTGCTGAACATACAGCTCTTCTTAGAGTGCCGTCCCTATCTGTATTCCACATGTTGGAACGCATGTGCACCATATTCCTAAGATCAGAGATTTCTAACAAGCTGTGTCCGTTGGTCCGTGCCTGTGCAGTTGTTCTCCTTGTGCTCCAAACCCAAGGATATAAGAGGTAGTGTGGACTGATGCCTCTCCAGTTCCTTTTTATCACTGCATGGCCTGAATCAGAATTCTGTGTTCCCAGATTTCTCTGTTTTTCTTTTTGTCTTAACAAACCTGCAAACATGTTGTAAATAGCTTTTAGTATAGTTAGTATAACTAAATTTCTTTTTCCCTCCCTGTGGACAAAGACTGTGCCCAGAGTTCCAGGGCTTAAGAACTGTCTCTCCTGTCACTGCTCCTTCTGTGTGAGCAACGAGCACCGGTGCAGTCTCTATTGTCTGAGAGAGGCGCATATCTCAGCTAAGTGCAACATTTGCCACTTGTTTCCCCCGCGAACCTGCAAGGCTCAAGAATTCCAGCTATGAGACCTCAGTCAGAACTGAGCCAGTGAGACTCCCTCTTCCGCACTACGGTACATCAACCTCAACTGCTAAGCAGTGCTCCTTCAAGCCCAAACTCAGGAATAGAAGCTAGAGCTGCTAAGCCCAAGGAGTTACTCTCATCAGAAGCCCTGGATGATAAGGGGCACACAAAAGCAGGAGGATCTCCTTCCACATCTGCTTCCAAAGAAAATGGATCTCTCCCCGACTCTGTCCAAGTCCGTATGTCCTTGCACATGGGACTAAAGACCTACGTTCTAAAGACTTACGTTCACTTAAAGCCTCCTGTCATGAGGGCAAGGGGTGAAGGGGAGAGGAGCTGCCAGTATCAACATCTGCACTGATTCCTTAGCCGAAGAATAGTCGCTCAATGACACCATCTATGAGCTCCTTAGTAGACTATTTGATGGTACCAGCCCATCACCATAAAGATTTGCTGTCCACAATGGCCATGAATGTGCTGGGTCCGTTGGTCCTCACTACCAGAATGTCTCTGACTCCAGGGTGAACCAAATTTTGCACCTAACCAGAGAATATCTTCACCCTATCTTATCCTCCGTCTCCTTTTCCTTCAGGTCCAACCCTCCTGAGCGAGATTGAGACACCAGAGGAAGAAGGGGACAGGAGCTGTCAGGGTTCCTTCCCCACTCTGAACTCTAGGGTACAGATGTGGGGACCCGCATGAAAGCCCCCTAAGCTTAAAAGTGATTTAACAAGAAACAGGGAAAGGACCACTTGGAGTTCCTCTTCCCCCAAAATATCCCCCCAAGCCCTTACACCCCCTTTCCTGGGGAGGCTTGAGAATAATATCCTAACCAATTGGTTACAAAGTGATCAAAGACCCAAACCCCTGGGTCTTTGGACAATGGAAAAATCAGTCAGGTTCTTAAAAGAAGGATTTTATTAAAAAGAAAAGGTAAAAATCATCTCTGTAAAATCAGGATGGAAAATAACTTTACAGGGTAATCAGATTCAAAGAGCCCAGAGGAACCCCCTCTAGCCTTAGTTTCAAAGTTACAACAAAACAGGGATAAACCTCCCTCTAGCAAAGGGAACATTCACAAGTTGAGAAAACAAAGATAAACTAATACGCCTTGCCTGGCTGTTACTTACAAGTTTGAAATATGAGAGACTTGTTCAGAAAGATTTGGAGAACATGGATTGATGTCCGGTCCCTCTTAGTCCCAAGAGCGAACACNTAACCCTTTACAGGCAAAAGGATTTTGGTGCCTCTGGCCAGGAGGGATTTTATAGTATTGTATACAGGAGGGTTGTTACCCTTCCCTTTATAGTTATGACAGGAGCGTTCCCCCTCCTTCAGGTTTTAGGCAGGAGTCTTCACCCACAGGTACCAACAGCTCTGCCGGTCAAAAAAGAGCCAGCCTTAACAGGACTCTGAGGCTCCAGGCAATCCTTCACCTCCACAGAGGTGAATTCAATCTGGGATCTGTCCACCATCCGATGCCATGCGGTCCCCCTCAACTGGTTGACTCTTCATAGTAGCTCTATTGTGGCCCAAGGGATCTCTACAGTAGACATCCCGGAGCTGTCCACGAGTCCCACCATATCTTTGCCAGGGAACACCTACTGGCTCCATCAGAGTCTGTAGGAGAGGAGATAAAACCAGATCTACAGGTACTGATGGGTGTTTCATCTTCCTCACCAGATGAGGCTGAAAAAAATTCAATTTGTTTTGAATTGAAACAGAATTTTGTAGGTGGTGGTGGTTGTTTTTGTTTTTTGTTTTCCCCTCAATAAAACATCTTTGCCATCCATACCTGACAACCACAGGCAATATCACAAGCTTCTAAAAAGAGTGGCAAATTACCTCCAGGTTCCACCAGAGGAGGTCCAGAATACCCAGCATTAGCTCCTTGACGTTTGATAAACTTCTGGTCCCAGTAGGTGGCTCTCCCAGTAAACGAGGCAATGAAGGAACCAGCTTGGGTAGTCAGTAACACTCAAGCCTCCTGCTCCCTCACCCTGAAAAAGGACTGAGAAGCGCTATTTTGTACCAGACAAAGTAGCAGTTTCTCTTCACATATCCAGCACCCAACTCCCTGGTGATGCAAGCAGCCACTAGAAGGCCTAGGATACAACACCCCAATGCTACACAGAGATAAGGGCTCTAAATGACTTTGACCCTCTAGGGAGGAAGATGTTTTCTTCTGCAAGTCTTCAATCCCACATTGCTAACTACCGAGCTTTGTTTGCAAAATGATTTCAATAATTACTTGAAGATTTTGGACTTCAAGGACAAACTCCCTTCAGAGGACAGAGTGTAATTCCAGGCCCTCATTGAGGAAAGCAAACTGGAAGCCAAAATGTCCCTTCAAGCTGCAGTGGTTGTAGCTGACACTGCAAGTAGAAGGATAGCCACAGGAATAGTCATGAGGTGGCTGCACTCCTTGGGGTTCTTCAGGAGTTTTGAGATATCATAAAGACTTGTCTTTCAGTGAGTTTAATTTATTTAATGAGGACTGAGTAATCTCTATACTCATTAAAAGAACAGCCCTCCACTCTCTGGGTATTTTACACCCCAAAGAGAAAACACCATACACTGGTATACTAGCCAAGACTGTCTCCCCAACCATTCTACTGCTAGTGCTCATTCAAAAAATGCCAGAAGGTACTGAGACCTAGATATACAATTCTCTCTAATGCAACTACTCAGCATCATCCATGAGTTATTTTTGACAGGATGATCAAGAATTGCCTGCACCTATTGATACCATCCGCTACCACCTTACCCTCTTCACCCACAATTGGGGGAAATTGCATCAGACAAATGGGTACTAGAGATTATCCACTGCAGCTACTCTGTAGAGTCCTTTTCCTCCCTTGGCCTCCCCAAACCCTTGGCACCTGTGATGGGGTGTACCTGGCCCTTTGTAGCCCCCTGCTAGAGGCCTAGTGGTCCTACTACACCCTTCCCCAGGAAGGAGCATCAGAGGTGGGTCCTCCAGGCCTGCCTAGAGAGGCCTCGTGGAATAAGCCAATCAGAGCCAAAGCAGGCTCAGATAAAAGGAGCTGCAGAGCCTGAGCAGGTCAGTTCTTGGCTTGGATCAGAGGGGTAAGGAAGGGAGTTCCTCTCTGGCTCTGGCCATAGGAGCTTGATTGGCTGCATTTATTTAAGCTGGGAGAAAGAGGACCTGTGAGCTTGAACCCTCAAGATAAGGGGTAAAGATAAAAGGGTCATGTGGGAAGAGGCCTAGGGAAGTAGCAGCTACTAGTTGAAGGCAGCAGTAAATGACTGCTGTTTATAAGCTCCCTGGGTTGGAGGCTGGAGTAGTGAGTGGGTCAGGGTCTCCCCCACTGGCAAAGTGGTCTAAGCCCCACGAAGGGGACAAGGCTTGAATTTAAAGGGCCCAGAGACAGGTCTCAGGACCTGTGTAGTCACACAGTTTTTTGTTGGACTTTTTCTACCTTGGAAGGGGTTTATTCTGACTGTGACTTGGCTGGAGGGCTGAGCCCCTGAAGACCTGCCAAGTGATGTTGACAACCTACAAGGGGACACCCAGGGCAAGAAAAGGCCTGCGGTAACAGATGCAGCAGCAGGAGATGTTCAAGAGGTGAGTGCCCCCTATCACAGCCCCTCTTCAGGGACTATTCTTACATGGAGAGTCTCTCTGCCGAGGGACCTGTTTTGGCTCACTTCTTATGCCATCTAAATTAATACAGGTGTTAACATAACCCAGTTACTGTTGACTACTAAACACTTAAACTAAATTCAGGGTTTGGTATACAGAGACCTTCATCTGCTTAGTACCATGGCGTGCACACCATTAAAAATCCTTTTAACTTTTTATTAAAAAGAAAAGGAAAAACAGTTTGAAATATTTGAAATGTAAAGTATTAAATAAGGTTTCATTTTAGCAACATCCATTGTTCCCTTTTCCTATAGCTCAGGGTTCGGCAACCTTTCAGAAGTGGTGTGCCGAGTCTTCATTTATTCACTCTAATTTAAGGCTTGGCGTGCCAGTAATACATGTTAACGTTTTTAGAAGGTCTCATTCTATAAGTCTATAATATATAACTAAACTATTGTTGTATGTAAAGTAAATAAGGTTTTTAAAATGTTTAAGAAGCTTCATTTAAAATTAAGTTAAAATGCAGAGCCCCCCAGACCGGTGGCCAGGACCCAGGCAGTGTGAGTGCCACTGAAAATCAGCTTGCGTGCCGCCTTTGGCACGCGTGCCATAGGTTGCCTACCCCTGCTATAGCTGAAGAGAGTTTTAGAAGGAAAAAACACACACACGCACATAGTCCTTTTGGGGAAGAGAGTAGTTAGTTGAAATGGGCTGGAGCTGCTGTTAAAAGTCCAATCCCGTTTCATCCCAGGTAATGTTTAGGATTCAGCAGGAGCCAGTAGAAGTGGTGATGTCACCTGAATCCAATTCTCTGGCCCTGCCTGGTCAGAACATCTCTCAGGATTAGAATAATAAAGGCCTGTGGTCCCAGGAGACAGTGGGTGTGGCAACCATGATGGTGAAGCTTGCTTCAGTAGCCAATTCCCCGCCCCCATGTCTTTCTTTAAGGACCAACGAAGGGAATGGTGGGTGGAATAGCCCATCCCCTCATACGTTTGTTCACTAATTAGGCCTAATGTCCAACACCAATTTTGGCTTATTAATTTTTGATCACATATTTTTATTTAGCAAGTATGATCATAACCAGGGATCCTATTTTCTGTGATTAGGGGGGAAACAATTTTTATTTAAACAAAAAAAAAATCAATTATTTTCTGCAATTAAAATGAAACGCTGAACTTTAGTTTTCCTAGCCACAATATATATAGGTATCAGTTGAACACAATGTTTTATTGATACCCCTGTAACATTCTATACCATGGGGGAACACCCATATTCCTCATTTATATATAATTGTGACCTTGCATATAAAACATGCCATGTGAGGTATCATGGGAAAGGTTATGATTTGCTGAACCCAATTGTTCCATCTAAATATGTATTAATCAATGCATATAAGGTTATGAGAATGTGCTGTATGGTTAACGCTAAAATATGCTGTGGGTTTGGGAAGTGCCCAGATACTAGTTCTCCAGAAACAATGTCAAGGAAAGTAACCAATGCCTGGTTGGGTGTCAAACAACCCATCAACAGCCATTTGTCAAGAACAAATCATGTCAAACCAACCTGATAGCTTTCTTTGACAGGGTAACAAGCCTTGTGGATGGGGGGAAGCGGTAGATGTGGTATATCTTGACTTTTGTAAGGCTTTTGATACTGTCTCACATGATCTCATAAACAAACTAGGGAAATACAACCTAGATGGAGCTACTATAAGTACGGTGCATAACTGGTTGGGAAAACGTTCCCAGAGTGTAGTTATCCGTGGTTCACAGTCATGCTGGAAGGGCATAATGAGTGGGGTCCCACAGGGATCAATTCTGGGTCTGGTTCTGTTCAATATCTTCATCAGTGATTTAGATAATGGCAAACAGAGTACACTTATCAAGTTTGCAGATGATACCAAGCTGGCAGGGGTTGCAAGTGCTTTGGAGGATAGGATTAAAATTCAAAATGATCTGGACAAACTGGAGAAATGGTCTGAAGTAAATAGGATGAAATTCAATATGGACAAATGCAAAGTCCTCCATTTAGGAAGGAACAATTAGTTGCACACATACAAAATGGGAAATGACTGCCTAGGAAGGAGTACTGCGGAAAGGGATCTGGGGGTCATAGTGGACCATAAGCTAAATATGAGTCAACAGTGTAACGCTGTTGCAAAAAAAGCAAACATCATCCTGGGATGTATTAGCAGGAGTATTGTAAGCAAGACACAAGAAGTAATTCTTCCGCTCTACTCCATGCTGATTATGCCTCAACTGGAGTATTGTGTCCAGTTCTGGGCGCCACATTTCAGGAAAGACATGGACAAATTGGAGGAAGTCCAGAGAAGAGCAACAAAAATGATTAAAGGTCTAGAAAACATGACCTATGAGAGAAGATTGAAAAAATTGGGTTTGTTTAGTCTGGAGAAGAGAAGACTGAGAGGGGACATAACAGTTTTCAAGTACATAAAAGGTTGTTACAAGGAGGAGGGAGGAAAAATTGTTGTTCTTAACCTCTGAGGATAGGACAAGACGCAATGGGCTTAAATTGCAGCAAGGGAGGTTTAGGTTGAACATTAGGAAAAACTTCCTAACTGTCAGGGTGGTTAAGCACTGGAATAAATTGCCTAGAGAGGTTGTGGAATCTCCATCATTGGGGATTTTTAAGAGCAGGTTGGACAAACACCCGTCAGGGATGGTCTAGAAATGCTTAGTCCTACCTTGACTGCAGGGGACTGGACGAGATGGCCTGTTGAGGTCCCTTCCAGTCCTATGATTCTATGATTGTCCAGCAAGGGAGCTACAATTCATTGACTCACCTGCATAAGGCCACACCAGGGGAATTGCTCAACCTTGCTTGGAGACTCAGCAATGCCCACCAGACATGCCTGGACTTCAAGCACATGAACTAAGGATATAACATAGAACACAGGCCAGGCCTGCCCCTACCCATGCTGCAAGCAACAAAGACACTCAGAAGATTCCAATAAAGGAGACTGGCCCAGGTTTAAGGAACAAACCTGTATATTAAGGGCTGCAGTATCCAGTGGGGTGAGAAAAACTGCTTAATCTAGATGTTGCCCAGTCTAATAGGGTTGAGAGTTTAGACTGCGTGCTTATATTATATTTTATTTTATTTTGGTAACTAACTGACTTTTTGCCTACCACTTATAATCACTTCATTTATCTTTTGTAGTCAATAAATTTGTTTAACTGTTTATCTTTACCAGTGAGTTTGCCTGAAGTGTTGGTAAATCGGCTCAGGTTTGCAAAGGCTGGTGTATATCCACTTTCCATTGATGAAGTGGTGAACCAGTTAATAAATTTGCGCTGCTCGTCTTGAGCAGTGCAAGATGGTATATTCCTGAAGTACAAGGCTGGGAGCTGGGGGGATTTGGCTGATGCCTTCCTCTGTGATTCATGAGTGACTTTGGGAGGATTCATGCAATGTAGCTGGGTGTGGGGCTCTGCATGCAGTTGTGCTGAGTAATAACAGCACGTGGAGGGGCTTGCTGCTTGCCACTAGCAAAGCATTGTGAGAGACAGCCCAGGGTGGAGAGTTAAGGGGGCACAGTTGTCCCATGGTCCCATGCTGAAACCTGGGGATCCTGTCATACCCCCGAGACTCCATTTTCCAGCTCTCTGTATTAACCAAACTGGCAGTCAGCCTGAGCCCCACCACCCCCATCTTAAAATAAGTCCTAGAGAGCTTAAAATAAGTCCCGAGAGAGCTGCCCATTCTCCTTGTTTTTGATTATTCTATCTGGCTCTGGTCCCAATTAGATCAGCGACAGGGGGGTTCCAATGTAAATTTTAAGCATTCAAAAATCAACCACAAGAGGGGGTGGTGCGCACATTGAATAAGTGACCCTGGTACTTTCAATAAAATTTAGTTAATGTTTTTTATTTTTTCACAAAATGTAAAAACTAAGGATTCTCTGTAAAAATACAAATTCCATTTTTTCTGCAGCAAATGGATTTCTAGGGTCCCTGATCATAACACAGCCCTTGAATTATACCAGTAGGCTTTAGTGTTTGGACTAATTCAGTATTTGTCTCTGTTTTATACCTTTTCCGATCAACAGTTATTGATTATTGTGACATCTTGTGAATTTTCATGCACTTTCCACAGTTGAGCTGACAACTAGGATAAATTTGTAGGCCCAATTGTTAAAACAGGCCATAGAATGATTGCCACATAAGCACCAAGTAAAAGGGTCCTACTCCCCATATTTTAGTCCCCAAGAAAAATGGAGGATGGAGACTCTTGACCTTGAGCAATTGAACATTTTTACTCACAAATCAAAATTCCGTATGGTTATGCTGTCATCAATAATCCCCTCCCTCCACGAGGGAATGTGGTTTGCAGCTCTTGACATAAAAGATGCTTATTCTCATGTGGATGTTTATCCATCCCACAAAAAGTTCTCATGTTTCTGGTAGGACAAGAATACTACCAGTTCAAAGTACTCCCATTTGGGCTAGCAACTGCACCCAGTTCTTGGTGGCAGCCTAAATGAGATGTCCAGGCTACACAGTCTTTCCATATGCGGATGACTGACTCCAGTCGGGTGGTGCAGTTGGCGATTGTTCTTGTTCCATCTTCTGATAACCTTGAGAATCTGCATCAACAATGCAAATTGCCTTTTGACTCCTGCAAGATCTAGCAATTTTTATAGAAGCAATCCTATATTTGATCTCAGCAAGGGCCTACTTCCCTATGGAAAGATTCCAGACCATGAACAATTTAATAAGACAGGTCACTTTCAGACCACAAACCACCATCAATGTCTGCCTTTCTCTACTAGGCCACATTACATTGTGTACTTAAGAACGTAACAGCCATAATGGATCAGACCAATGATCCACCTACCCCAGTATCCTGTCTTCCAACAGTGTCCAATGCCAGGTGTTTCAGAGGGCATGAACAGAACAGGCAAGCATAGAGTGATCCATGCTGTCGTCCACTCCCAGCTTCTGCCAAACAGAGGCTAGGAACACTCAGAGCATGGGGTTCTATCCTTAACCTTGGCTAATAGCCAGATCTATTCTTCATGAATTTATCTAGTTCTTTTTTGAACCCTGTTACAGTTTTGCCATTCACAACATCCTGTGGCAATGAGTTCCACAGGTTGACTCGCTTGTGTGAAGTACTTCCTTTTGTTTTAAACCTGCTGCTATTAATTTGATTGGGTGACCCCTGCAATTGTGTTATGTGAAAGGGTAAGCCTGCTTTCCTTATTCACTTTCTCCACACCAGTCAGGATTTTATACAGGTTTATCATGAAAAGTCCCAGTCATTTTAATCTCTCCTCATAGAATCATAGAACTTAAGATCAGAAGGGACCATTATGATCATCTAGTCTGACCTGCTGCATGATGCAGGACACAAGAGTTGACCCACCCACTCCTGAAATAACTCTCACCCTTGACTCAGCTGTTGAAGTCCCCAAATCATGATTTAACGACTTCAAGCAGCAGATAATCCTCTAGCAAGCGACCTCTGCCCCCTGCTGCGGAGGAAGGCGAAAAACCTCCAGGGCCTCTGCCAATCTACCCTGGAGGAAAATTCCTTCCCGACCCCAAATATGGCGATCAGCTGAACCCCGAGCATGCGGGCAAGATTCTCCAGCCAGACACTCAGGAAAAAGACTTTCAATATCCCAACATTTACCATCGGTACTACCAGCGGTGGCACATACAGAAGCTGTTCCATACCCTCATGATTTTTGTTGCTCTTTTCTGTACCTTTTCCAATTCTAATAATCTTTTTTGAGATGGGGTGACTAGAACTGCATGCAGTATTGAAGGTGTGGGCGCACCATGGATTTATATAGAGGCATTATGATATTTTCTGTTTTATTATCTATCCCTTTTCTCATGATTCCCAACATTGTTAGCTTTTTTGACTGTTGCTGCACAATGAGTGGATGTTTTCAGAGAACTATCCACAATGACTCCAGGATCGTTCTTTCAGCTAATTTAGACTAGGGCTGTCAATAAATTGCAGTTAACACCTGCAATCAACTGAAAATAAAATTTAAACTTTTTTTTAACTGTTAATTGCATTCCTCTGGATGGGGAGGTAGGCACTGGCTGCAGACTGTCCACTCAGGTGCTGTAACCCAGTCCGCCACCGGAGGGAGAGGAGAGAAGAGGAAGTGGCTCCTGGCTAAGAGGTAGGGATCCTGACCCTCCCGTGGCCCATTGCCTCCAGCCGGCCCCTGACTCTGGGGACCGCCCCCGCGCCATGCCCCATTGCATCCAGCTGGCCACTTGTTCCAGGAGGCATAGAGAACAGGAGCCTGGCGAGCTGAGCCTCCCTCCACCAGCCTTTACAGTACTTGTATGAGAGAAATTGAAATACTGTTTATTTTTTATTACAGTGCAAATATTTGTAATAAAAAAATAATATAAAGTGAGCAGTGTATATTTTATATTGTAATTGAAATCAATATATTTGAAAATGTAGAAAACATCCAAAATATTTAAATAAATGGTATTCTATTATTGTTTAACAGTGCGATTAAAACTGCGATTAATCACAATTAATTTTTTTAATAGCTTGACAGCCCTATCAACAATTGGTAACCCACTAACCCCCTTTTTGTCCTATTACTACAGGGGTGTTAAAGGGCCACTTCACATTGAATGGTCCCATTAGAATATGCGCTAACTACTTATTCTAAACTAGCTGTTAGACCAGCGGTTCTCAAACTGTGGGTCGGGACCCTGTTTTAGTGGGGTGACCAGGGCTGGCATTAGACTTGCTGGGGCACGGGGCCAAAGCCTGAGGGCTTCCACGCTGGGTGGCGGGGCTCAGGTTACAAGCCCCCGCCTGGGGTAGAAGCCCTTGGGCTTCAGTTTTGGCCCTACCAGGCTTTGGAATTGGCCCCCTGTCCTGGGCAGCGGGGCTCGGGTGGGCTCAGGCTTCAGTCCCCCCCTCCTGAGGTCATGTAGTAATGTTTGTTGTCAGAAGGGGGTCACGGTGCAGTGAAGTTTGAGAATCCATATGTTAGACCTTGTCTTTAGCTGTGACACTCTGAGTGCCTTTCTCAGACCCAAGGAAGAGCTCTGTGTAGCTCAAAAGTTTTTCTCACCAAGAGAAGTTGGTCTAATAAAAGGTATCTTACCCATTTTATCTTCTAGTAAGAACTGTAGTCATGTTGCAGTGTTTCAAGAACAGTGCAAAAAAATTACACTTGCTAGGTTTGTGTACTGTACTATTGTTTCACCTCGCCTACAGGCTTATGGCACCACCTGTCAATTCCACATCATACTGTGATGTTGCACCCCATAATGCTTTATGGAAATATGCTTATGAATGTATATGTGACATAACTGGAATATGTTTTATGCTACATATGCCATGTAACATATCTCTGTAAAGGTTATGATCTACTGAATATATTCATCCTATTTGTATTCATGTATCATTTTTGTATTCAAAGTTATGAATATTGGCTGTGTACTTGTTTGATTTTAAATAGCCTTAGTAAGGCATTTGGTCAGCTTCTTAAGAAAAGAATTTGCAAGTTAAGAGCCCAATCAAGAAACACTTAACGGACAATGGAACCTTGGAAGATTCCAATCCACATAAGCAGTCTACCTGGGGACATTCAGGGTAGCATGTGAACAACGGCTGCCACCTGTAAAGTTCTGAGTCATGCATGGACATGTGACTGCCCATGTGACTCCAAAACTCCAGCTTGCAGCTGGATTCTACATAGGAGAGAGGAGGGAGTCTCCCCCCAAGAGAGAGAGCGCTGCAAAATCTGCAAGGCCTTCAAACCGTGCACTATTTAAGCCCCTGGGAAACCCCTCCATTTTGTCTTCAGCTGGCTCAAGAGAGAGCCTCTCCACCCCCAAAGGATACCTGAAAGAAACTAGAACAAAGGACAGTAACCACAGGGGTGGGAGTGATTGCTGGACCCAGACTAGAAGGAAGCTAGTCTGTAAAAGAAGCTTACTGGAACATCTCTGAGGGTAAGTTTTCATCTGTAATCACTTTCTTACTGTATTAGGTTTAGACTTGCATGTTTTATTTTATTTTGCTTGGTAATTCACTTTGTTGTGTCTGTTATTACTTGGAACCACTTGAATCCTACTTTTTGTATTTAATAAAATCACTTTTTACTTATTAATTAACCCAGAGTATGTATTAATACCCGGGGGGGGGGGGCAAACAGCTGTGCATATCTCTTGATCAGTGTTATAGAGGGCGAACAATTTATGAGTTTATCCTGTATAAGCTTTATCCAGGGTAAAACAGATTTATTTAGGGTTTGGACCCCATTGGGAACTGGGCATCTGAGGGTTGGAGACAGGAACACTTCTTAAGCTGTTTTCAGTTAAGCCTGCAGCGTTTAGAGGAAGTGGTTCAGACCTGGGTCTGTTTTTGTAACAGGCTAGCGTGTCTGGTTCAAACAAGGCAAGGCACTGAGGTCCCAAGCTAGCAGGGAAAGCAGGGGCAGAGGTAGTCTCAGCACATCAGGTGGCAGTCCCAAAGGGGGTTTCTGTGATCCAACCCGTCACACATACCTCATCTAAACATACATAAAATAATCTTTCAAAGATATAATGTTTTGATATGTGAAGGGTGGATATATTAAGTTCCAAAAATACGGCCCTTTTTGGAGGATTGCTCCACACCTATCTATACCATCTGCATCCTTTTTTAATACTGCTCACTAATCACCCATGTGTGGTATAGCACTCAAAGAAGAAATGGGGGTTATTTACCTATAACTGGAGGTTCTTTGAGATGTGAGGTCCTTATCTGTATTCCACTCCTCCCCCTCCTTCCTCTCTGCTTCAGATATCTGATTTGGAGTAAGAAGAGGAATTGACGAGGCAACAGTCCACATTGCCTCTTTTACCCTCACTTCAGAGCACAAGGGAGCAACTGCATAGATGTGGACTGATGGACACTACTTGCTACAAGTCTCTGATCTCAGGCACATAGAGCATATATGTACCCATGTATGGAATACAGATAAAGACCACACATCTCAAAGAAGCTCCAGTTACAGGTAAGTAGCGTCCATTTTATGGAATAAGCAGCTGTGGGGGTGGATAACAATATTGACTTTTTTAAATCAATTTTTTTATTTAAATCAGGCTTATTATTTACATGCTGCTAGATATTTACTTTTTCTTCTTCGAGTGATTGTTCACGTCCTTCCAGTTAGGTATGTGCGCGTTGCGTGCACGGACGCCAGAAACTTTTTCCCTTAGCAGCTCCTGTCGGGACGGCAGGGGAGCCCCCTAGAGTGGCACCCTTATGGCGGTGAACATAGTACCGTGTCGGCCCGACCCCCCTTCAGTTCCTTCTGACCGTCCGTGGCGGCATTGGAACGTGTTCTCTCACTTGCGAGTGATCCCTTAGCCTTTCAGTCTTCTAGTTAGAGTTGTTCTTAGATAGTTAATACCACTGTATTCAGGTGTCTGGAAGCTAGTTCCAGCACCAGCCATGGGCTGTGGGGCATGCCGCAAGCCCAGGGTTTCAAAGCTTGCACCACGTGCCGCAAGTCTATGCCTAACAGCGACCCCCACGACTCCTGTCTCCAGTGTCTGGGAGGCTCATCCGGCAGAGCGCTGCAAAATCTGCAAGGCCTTCAAACCGTGCACTAAGAAAGAAAGACTTTCGCCTTAAGCAATTGCTCATGGAGGCTGTGTTACAACCACCAGCCCCAGATCGACCGGTACCTGACCTGGCTTCCTCAGTGCGAAGTGCCCTGGCATCGGTGTGTGATCCAGCACTGCCCAGGCACCGTAAATCACCATCACCGAGGCGGGACGACCAACCTCGGCACCGGTCGACCTCTCCAGCACAGACTAAGCATCACAAGAAAGGGGAAAGAGGGTCCTCTCCCCAAAGAGCTGCCAAGACGCTCAGAGAGGCTCCCGGCACGCAAAGACAGGTTGCAGGCCCGAGCCAAGAACTGACACCGTTGACTCCGGTGCCTCAGGCCCCGTTGAGTCTGGTGCCCAGCGAGTTCAGTGCCAATGACTGTCTGGAGGAGGTCCTGGAACACCCCTCCATGCCCGACATTTTCGAGGCAGCGAAAGACCTCATTGAGCTGTTGGTGCCAAATCCCCCCTCGTGCAGGGAGAAGCCTCTGGCACCGCCTAAGAGGGTGCCATCCAGAGGGAAACCAGCAATGGTGCGCCGCTCGAGGTCACCGTCTTGGCACCATTCTCAGCACCGTTCCTGTTCAAGCTTGGCATCCCGCTACTCCCCGGCACCCGCGAACCAGCGCGAGGTTATGGCACCGGAGGCGAACCTACCCCCGGCGACTAGACGCCATTCCACAACGCCATCGGTCGCGCGGCACCAGCAACCTCACCGGTATCAAGTGAGAGGCTCCAGTCCCTGTCCTGAGACTCCCGGTACCCGTTCGTGGTCCCAGTCAGCCAGGCCCTGCTCCCCGGCCCGCACCTCATGGCACCCTAGAGCCGCTCAAGGTTCGGCACCGCCCTGATCCTCTCCGTCGGCATCCTCCAGCTCCGAGGCCACCTCCGGTTGCTCCAGCTATAGCAGACACCAAACCGTGGCCAGCAGAGAGTCCCACTCTGCACGGCAGCCACAGTGGCCTCCTCCGGGACTGTGGCAATTCTGGACCCCATGGACCTACCATCAGCAACAGGGCACCGTTTCCAGAGCGTCCAAGTCCGGGCATTCCATGCAACGCCATTCCAGGTCGCCACACAGGCACACATCAATGGCAAGAGAGGCCACTCTCTCCAGGCCGCCCTCAGATCCCCAAGAACAACTGGCGATGGCAGGCCCAGTGCCCGTGGTGGTACCAAGCACTACGACACCTCGGGAGGTGTCAGCCCCGTTGGGCCCTGAGGTGACCCAGGCCTATGGGGACCCACAGGAGGGTCTGGACGAGGGCAACCAGCAGCAACTCACATTTTCCTCTTCCCCAGACGAGGCGGTGGCGGGTACATCAGCCTCAGGACCGCCACCAATCGACCACAGGGCTCACCAGGAGCTGCTCTGCAGGATCACTCTCAATATGGGCCTCCAGGCAGAAGAAACAGTCAAGCAGGAGGATCCGATGGTAGACATCCTGGCTCCCGAGGGTCCCTCCAGAGTAGTGCTCCCTCTCATAAAGACCATACAGACAAATTACAACACTATATGGCAAACCCCGGCCTCCATCACGCCAACGGCCAGGGGGTAGAAAGGAAATACTTTGCCCCATCCAAGGGCTACGTGTTCCTGTTCTGCCATCCGACTCCCCACTTCCTGGTCATTTCAGCAGTCAACGAAAAGGAATGGCAGAGCCAACAAGCCTCGGCCCCAAAGGCCAACGAGGCAAAGCGTCTGGACCTCTTTGGTAGAAAGGTCTACTCATCCGGGGGCCTCCAACTACGTATAGGCAATTAGCAGGCGATCCTTAATAGACATAACTTCAACTCTTGGACGGCCGTGTCCAAGTTTAAGGATCACCTGCCCAAAGCCTCGCAGTCGGAGTTTGCAGCATTAATCGAGGAAGGAAAGGCGGTAGCCAAGCCTTCACTGGAAGCCTCCCTAGATTCAGCTGACTCTGCGGCCAGAACCATTGCTTCGGGAGTAGTCATGCGACGTTCAGCGTGGCTTCAGGCATTGGGCCTCCCTCCAGAGGTCCAGAACACCCTCGAAGACCTCCCCTTCGAGGGCTTGGGCCTTTTCTCAGAGCAAACAGACTCCAGGCTGCATGGCCTTAAGGACTCTAGGGCCACCCTGAAGTCGCTAGGGATGCATACACCAGCAACCCAGAGAAAGCCCTTCAGGCCCCAGCCTCTGCAGCAGAGGCAGTATCAACCCCGCCCCAGACATGAGTCGTATTGCAGGTGGGGCAGAAACAACAGATGTAGACTGCAGAATAACACGCCTAACCAAGGCCAGAATAAACCCCAGCCTGGAAACAAGCAAGGGTTTTGAAGGCGCGCTCGAGGACAGTGTACCAACCCAGTACCTGGATCCATCCCCTCGGTTTTTAAACTGGCTATCCCACTTCTACCGTGCGTGGTCCCGTATAACATCGGACCGCTGGGTCCTACGCACGATGCAGGTGGGATACTCCCTCCAGTTCTCCTCCTTCCCTCCCTTCCATCCACCTTTCCCGTCCCTCTTCAGGGACCCCTCTCACGAGCAACTCCTTTATGCAGGAGGTCTGTCTAGGTTCCTCCCTAGACTGACTATCCTGTAGTGTTCTGACCACAGGTGCCAGCTTCTTCCTTTTTCCCCCGGAATGCTCAGCCCAGGCCTCACCCCCATCCCTCCTCTTCCTGCCCCCATTCCGCCCTGCCTCTTCCCACTCACTTCCACCCCTTCCCCCGAGCACGCCTCCTCAGTGCCTCCCAGCGCCTCCTGCGTGCTGCAGAATAGCTGATCTGCAGCAGGCGGGAGGCACTGAGGAGGAGGGGCAGCTGGCTGCTGGTGGGTGCTAAGCACCCACTAATTTTTTTTCTGTGGGTGCTCCATGGCTGGAGCACCCACGGAGTCGGCACCGATGGTCCTCACCTAGGATCCTGGGTCATTCTCGTGGTCTGGCCTGGTGCTGGCCATCTCGGTTTAGGCTTTCACAAGGTGCTTAGCTTAATACTTTCAAGCATTCACTGTCATTGGACTGCCTCAATATTTGGAGCCTATTGTGAGAGCCCTGAAAGTTCCAAGTTAAGTACCCAATAAATGGTGGCCCTTCCGAAAATATGGCTGCATCTATTTTCAGATGCTCCACCACCAAAACATCTGGGCCCTTTCAAAAGCTTTACTATGACTCAAACATTTCCCCAGCTGCATTACCTATAGTAGTGCCCCATCTTCTGAATGTTTCCCTCTTCAGCTGGATCCCTGCAACCTGGTGCTGTGTCCTGTGCCTTCCTGTGCACTGTAGAAAAATTTAATTAAATCAGTTGTGGCTTGGCAAAGTCTCTGGTGCTGAGTGACAAGGTAAGCTGCTCCCAGGACAAAAATCCTACTGCACTTCACTCACTCTCACAACCTGCCAAAAAAAACCTCACTTCAGTGCTGCGGAAAAAAGCCCCCATGATCATTTTTCATGGAATGTATATGGGGAAGAACGGATGCAATGAAGTGGATAGGCACTTCCTGGCTCTTTGGGCTGAGAGGAAGAAGCCCTAAAAGCTGCATCAACCATTGAGATATAATTGTGAGAAGGGAAGAGAATCTGAGGCAATACAGGGCAAATATCTGAACTAGGGTTAATAGCTGCAACACAAGTCTCCAGGTACTATTTCACTGATGTCCTCAACAAAAGAAGCAAATAGCGGATGATAGAATGGGTTGTTTCTTTCAACTTTTGTGTCAATTACTTCAGCAGTGAGCAATTAGATTAAGGCAAAAATAGAGGTACTATTTGTGACAGGTTGGATCACAGAAACCCCCTTAGGAGCTGCCGACTGATGTGCAAAGGCTACCTCTGTTCCTGTTCTCCCTGCCAGCTTGGCGGCTCCAGCTCCCTGTCTTGGTGAAGCCAGACCCAGGGTCTGAATCACCTGTCCCAAAGCTGCAGGTTTACCTGAGAACAGCTCACAGAAGTGTGCTTGCCCTTAGCACTTAGATGCCCAATTCCCAATGGGGTCTAAACCCAAATAAATCCGTTTTACCCTGTATAAAGCTTATACAGGGTAAACTCATAAATTATTTGCCCTCTATAACACTGATAGAGAGAGATGCACAGCTGTTTGCTCCCCCAGGTATTAATACATACTCTGAGTTAATTAATAAGTAGAAAGTGATTTTATTAAATACAGAAAGTATGATTTAAGTGATTCCAAGTAGTAACAGACAGAACAAAGTAAGTTACCCAGCAAAATAAAATAAATTGCGCAAATCTATGTCTAATCAAATTGAATACAGATAATCTTACCCTCAGAGATGCTTCAGTAAGTTTTTTCTCAGACTGGACACCTTCCAGGCCTGGGCACAATTCTTTCCCCTGGTACAGCTCTTGTTCCAGCTCAGGTGGTAGCTAGGGGATTCTTCATGATGGCTTCTCTCCCTCTCTGTTCTCTTCCACCCCTTTATATATCTTTTGCATAAGGCGGGAATCCTTTGTCCCTCTGGGTTCCCCCACCCCTCACTGGAAAAGCACCAGGTTAAAGATGGATTCCAGTTCAGGCGACATGATTACATGTCACTGCAAGGCTTTATTACTCACTTGCCAGCACACACATCTACAGGAAGATCACAGGTAAATACAGCCATCTGCAGACAATGGCTTTGGTTAATGGGAGTCATTAAGATTTCAAACCACCATTAATGGCCCACACTTTGCATAATTACAGTAGGCCCTCAGAGTTATATTTTATATTTCTAGTTTTAGATACAAGAGTGATACATTTATACAAATAGGATGATCACTCTCAGTAGATTATAAGCTTTGTGATAATACCTTTTGCATGAAGCATATTCCAGTTACATTATACTCACTTATTATCATGTTTTTACAAAATCATATAGACTGCACAACGTCACACTATTAACCTCACCCAGCTCTATGCTGCCCTTCAGTACTGATTCACAGTGCTGCTGCTGTTCTTGTACTGCATCTCATTCTTCCCCACTGGCTCTGCTGATTACTTTGTCTTTGCGCACGCACGCGCGCCCCCTGGCTGACTTCTGCACCCTGGTCTCCAAACAACGATCTCATTGCCACATTCAGANATGCACAGCTGTTTGCTCCCCCAGGTATTAATACATACTCTGAGTTAATTAATAAGTAGAAAGTGATTTTATTAAATACAGAAAGTATGATTTAAGTGATTCCAAGTAGTAACAGACAGAACAAAGTAAGTTACCCAGCAAAATAAAATAAATTGCGCAAATCTATGTCTAATCAAATTGAATACAGATAATCTTACCCTCAGAGATGCTTCAGTAAGTTTTTTCTCAGACTGGACACCTTCCAGGCCTGGGCACAATTCTTTCCCCTGGTACAGCTCTTGTTCCAGCTCAGGTGGTAGCTAGGGGATTCTTCATGATGGCTTCTCTCCCTCTCTGTTCTCTTCCACCCCTTTATATATCTTTTGCATAAGGCGGGAATCCTTTGTCCCTCTGGGTTCCCCCACCCCTCACTGGAAAAGCACCAGGTTAAAGATGGATTCCAGTTCAGGCGACATGATTACATGTCACTGCAAGGCTTTATTACTCACTTGCCAGCACACACATCTACAGGAAGATCACAGGTAAATACAGCCATCTGCAGACAATGGCTTTGGTTAATGGGAGTCATTAAGATTTCAAACCACCATTAATGGCCCACACTTTGCATAATTACAGTAGGCCCTCAGAGTTATATTTTATATTTCTAGTTTTAGATACAAGAGTGATACATTTATACAAATAGGATGATCACTCTCAGTAGATTATAAGCTTTGTGATAATACCTTTTGCATGAAGCATATTCCAGTTACATTATACTCACTTATTATCATGTTTTTACAAAATCATATAGACTGCACAACGTCACACTATTAACCTCACCCAGCTCTATGCTGCCCTTCAGTACTGATTCACAGTGCTGCTGCTGTTCTTGTACTGCATCTCATTCTTCCCCACTGGCTCTGCTGATTACTTTGTCTTTGCGCACGCACGCGCGCCCCCTGGCTGACTTCTGCACCCTGGTCTCCAAACAACGATCTCATTGCCACATTCAGATGGTGAGAAACTATAATAAAATGGGGGGAAATAAACAAATGACGGGAGAGTGAGGCTGCTGATTTAGGAGGTAGGAATTTGCCTCTTGCTGTCTCCTGCATTATGTGTCTGAACCTGAGAAAGTGACAGCTTGACTTGGTGCTTTCCTAGTTGAGACTCTTGCTATGCTTGTTCCTCTGGAAACAGCCTGGTTCCTGCAGATGTTGCATGCTGAATACATGAAAAGCTCAAAGGAACATACATTCATAGATTCCAGGGCCAGAAGGAACATTGTGATCATCTAGTCTGTCCTCCCGTATAACACAGGTCATAGAACGGCCCCAAAATAATGCCTAGTGCATAGCTTTTAGAAAAACATCCAATCTGGATTTTAAAATGGCCTGTGAAGGAGAATTCACCACCACCCTTGATGTTCCAATAGTTAATTACCCTCACTGTTATGCCTTATTTCCAGTCTGAATTTTGTCTATCCTCAACTTTTTCAGGCATTGGATCTTGTTATACCTTTGCTAGATTGACGAGCCCATTATCAAATATTTGTTGCCCTTGTAGACTCCTATAGACTATAATCAAGTCACCCCTTAACCTCTTTATTAAGCTAAATAGCCTAAGCTCCTTGAGTCTATTGCTATACGCCATGTTTTCCAATCCTTTAATCATATTCTCGTAGCTCTTCTTTAAACCCTGTCCAATTTATTAACATCCTTCAATTGTGTACACCAGAACTAGACGCAGTATTCCAGTAGCAATCACACCAGCATCAAATACAAAGGTAAAATAACCTCTCTACTCCTCAAGATTCCACTGTTTATGCATTCAAGGATTGCATTAGCCCTTTTGGCCACAGCGTCACACTGGGAGCACATGTTCAGCTGACTATCCACCATGGCCCCCAAATCTTTTTCAGAGTCACTTCTTCCCAGCAGAGAGTCCCTCAGCATATAAGTAGGGCCTACATTCTTTGTTCCTACATTTACATTTAGCTGTATCAAAACGCATTGTTTGCTTTGCACCCAGCTTACCAAGCGATCAAGCTTGCTCTATAGCATTGACCTGTCCTCTTCATTATTTACCACTCCCCCAGTTTCTCTGTCACCTGCAGCCTTTATCGGTGATGATTTTATGTTTTCTTCCAGGGCATTGATAAAAATGTTAAATGTTCTTTGAGTGCTTGCTCATGTCAATTCCATTCTAGGTGTGTGCGCGCCCACGTGCATGGTCGTCGGAGATTTTTTGCCTTAGCAGTGCCCGTAGGGTCGGCTGTGGCACCCCCTTGAGTGCCACGCTCATGCGTCGGTACATGAGCGCCGCCGGCCCTACGCCCTCTCAGTTCCTTCTTACTGCCCGTGGTGGTTAGTTGGAGCGCCTTTCCTTGCATAGCAAGGGCTAGCGGTTTCGTCTCTTCTGACTTTGAGCTTTAGGGCCTTGTAAATAGTTGTTTATAGTAGTTAGTGTTAAGAAGTTAAGTGTAGTTAGAGTCCCATCGGGAACTTTGCCCCAAGCGGGGCATGCCCCATTCTCTGGGGTTTAAGCCCTACACAGACTGTAACAGGCCTATGCCTGTAAGTGACCCCCACAGCAGCTGCCTCAAGTGCTTGGGGGGAATTACATGTAAAGGACAAGTGTCGTATTTGTAAAAACTTTCAACCCAGGACTCACAAAGAGTGTGATATTTGAGGGCTCTCCTCATGTAGGCTGCCCTCCGACCGGCTTCCGAGCCATCCCGGCCAGATTCAACTCCTAGTACCTCGTTGCATAGCGCACCCCATCACCGGGCTTTGCCCAGCACCACTCTCCATCACCGGTGCCCAGTAAGAAAACTAAGAAGCATGGTTCCCCGGCACCGGGCAAGAAAGGCCATCGGGCAAAGGACCCAGTTCGGGCCGCCCGGCCATGCCGGAGCCACGCGGATGTGCCTCCCCAGTCAGGGCCCTTAGCCCCTTAAAGGATCCACCGCTGACTCCCGGGAGTGGTAGGGGACCCAAACTTGTGGTGACACCGATGCCTTCCCAAGCTCCCCCAGTGCCGAGAGAGCAGAGGCCTCCACCACCGCCGACGGCACCATGTGTGCTTCAGGAAGCAGCAAAGGCTCCGTACGAGGGCAAGCCAGTTGCCAAGACCCCCCAGAGGGCAATGGAGCACCACTTATCCCCCGGAGCCAAGGCAGCATTCTCCATCTCCACGTTGCAGATCTCTGGCGTTGCAGCCCAGATCCTTTGGGCCTCGCCCTTGGTCACCGGCACCACGTTTGCTGTCCCCGCCATCTCGATGTGAATCATCTACGGGAGGCACCAGTCCCCATACTACCAGCACCGCTCACCCTCCCACCGGTTGTCCTCCCGGCGCAGATCTCCGTCACCTGCCCCATGGGAGCGCTCCCTGTCGCGATACCGGTACCCCTGACACCAGCCCTTGTCCTCCCACTCCAAGCACCTGTCTCCAGCGCTGACGGTCAGCAGGCAAACACAGGCACTGACAGCCCCTCCATGGTCACCGGAAGAGGATTTCTCTGGCACAGAAGGGAAGTTCAGCCCCTTGCTGAGACTCCACCGGTGCTATTGGGCACCAGAGGCCACATTGACATCTACAGACCACCTTGGCAGCACGGCCAGTGGTCAGCGCATTGGAGTGCATGGGGTATGCCAGTGATGCCGATGCCCCTTTCACACCACTCAGCTGCTTCCACCTCAGAGCAACAGTTGACGGCACCAGCGGCACCAGGATCGGTGCATGAAATGCACTTGGAGGTCAGGATAGAGGAGACAGCGCCCACCGCAAACCTCCCTTCCCCCACGGGAGATGATGTTCTGGGGCCTGCCCCCAGCGGTACAATCATTGTCCTCATCCCCGGACAAGGCAGTAGCGGGACCCTTGAGGGCCAGCCCACTGGACAATTTTAAGGAACATAAGGCCCTGCTTCAAGGGGTAGCCGAGAACTTGGGCCTAGAGGTGGAGGAGATGGCCGAGCAGGCAGACACCTTGTTCAATGTGCTCTCGGACTCTACTCCTGCCCGTGTTGCACTACCAGTGCATGACGGGTGTGACGTTGCACCCCATAATGCTTTATGGGAATATGCTTATGAATGTATATATGGCAAAACTAGAATATGTTTTATGCTACATATGCCATGTAACATATCTCTGTAAAGGTTATGATCTACTGAATATATTCATCCTATTTGTATGCATGTATCATTTTTTATTCGAAGTTATGAATATCGGCTGTGTAGTTGTTTAATTTTAAGTAGCCTTGGTGAAACAGTTGGTCAGCTTCCTGAGAAAAGACTATTCTCAGTAAGTGCCCAATCAAGAAACACTTAAGCCAACAATGAACTTGGAGACGCCAAACCACATCTGAGCTTTCCCAGGAATGTGGCCTGGCTGGTAAGGAACTCAGTCATGCATGGACATGTGACTTGCCCATGTGACTCCAAAACTCCATCTTGGAGCTGAGTTTTGCATGGGGGGGGGGGGGTCTCCACCCACAAGAGAGAGTCTATTTAAGCCCCTGGGAAAACCCTCCATTTTGTCTTCAGCTGGCTCAAGAGATTAGTCTCTCCACCTCCAAAGGTTACTTGAAAGAGACTGGAACAAAGGACAGTAACCACAGGGGTGGGTGTGATTGCTGGACCCAGACTGGGAGGAGGCTAGTCTGTAAAAGAAGCTTACTGGAACATCTCTGAGGGTGAGATTTCATCTGTAATCACTTTCTTACTGTATTAGGCATAGACTTGCACGTTTTATTTTATTTTGTTTAGTAATTTACTTTGTTTTGTCTGTTATTACTTGGAACCACTTAAATCCTACTTTTTGTATTTACTAAAATCACTTTTTACTTGTTAATTAACCCAGAGTATGTATTAATAGCGGGGGGGGAACAGCTGTGCATCTCTCTCTATAAGTGTTATAAAGGGCTAACAATTTATGAGTTTACCCTGTATAAGCTTTATACAAGGTAAAACGGATTTAGTTGGGGTTTGGACCCCATTGGGAGCTGGGCATCTGAGTGTTAGAGACAGGAACACTTCTTAAGCTGTTTTCAGTTAAGCCTGCAGCTATTAGGGGACATGGTTCAGACCTGGGTCTTGGTTTGTAGCAGGCTAGCGGGTCTGGCTCAAACCAGGCAGGGCACTGAAGTCCCAAGCTGCCAGGGGAAACAGGCTCAGGGGTAGTCTCAGCACATCTGTTGGCAATTCGCAAGGGGTTTTCTGTGATCCAACCCCTCACAACGGGGTCCTGAAAATTGCCAAGGCCCTCTGGCAAACCCTGTCGTCTATCCCTCCTACTTCCAAAAAGGCCAAAAAGAAGTACTTCATCCCAGCCAAAGGATTTGAGTACCTTTATACCCACCCATCTCCAGGCTCACTGGTCGTCTCTGCGGCCAATGCGAAGGACAAGCAGGGACACACCAGTTCAACTCCCAAAAATAAAGAGGCCAAAAGACTGGACCTTTTTGGGAGGAAAACTTATTCAACTGCCAGCCTGCAATTCCAAGTGGCGAACCACCAGGCCCTCTTGGGCAGGTACAATTTTGAACTTACGGAGGGAGTCTCATAAGTAAAGGAGCCCTTCCCTCAAGGGTTGGCCCAGGAATTCGGCACCCTGGTGGAGGAGGGTACCGTGGCAGCGAGGTGCTCTCTCCAAATGGCATGGGATGTGGCGGACTCGGAGGCTAGGGTGGTCACATCAGTGGTGGTCATGAGGCACAGTGCCTGGCTTCAAACCACTGGCCTGTCCCAAGAAATGTAGACCTCAATCCAGGACCTCCCATTCAATGGGAATGTATACTTTGCGGAGCAGACGGATGCGAGGCTGTTTGGGTTAAAGGACACTCGGGCCACCCTTCGCTCGCTGAGTATGCATACGCTGCAGTCTGCAAGGAAGCAGTTCCGGCCGCCCCCGCCACCAAAGCCTTGGCAGCCTCATCAGGCCAGGAGAAGGGATAGAGAGACAAGCTTTAGTCGTTGCTGCCCTTCCTCATCCTGCTCACCCACGCAGTGCGGCCCGGCAAAGCAGCCTGGGGGCCACAAGCGCTCATTTTGAAGGTGCGCTTGAGAGCGTCACCCCAGTCAACTCCCCGGATCCACCTGGTTCTTTCCTTGACTGTGTGCCTCCCTACTGTTTGGCCTGGTCGCGGGTCACGTCGGACCGCTGGGTGCTGGACGTAGTATCTCGTGGCTATACTCTGCAATACTTGGCCACCCCTCCCTCCTATCCGCGCTCTTCCCCATCCCTCTTCAGGGACCCTTCTCACGAGCAACTCCTTGTTCAAGACGTTGAGAACCTCCTGCACCTGGGGGCAGTGGAGGAAGTCCTTCAGGATATGGAGGGAAAGGGATCTATTCCTGCTACTTCCTAATCCCAAAAGCAAAAGTAGGGACCTGTGTCGCCTCACCAAGTCTCTCAGGAAGTTGAAGTTTTGCGTGGTCTCCCTGGCCTCCATCATCCCCTTCCTGGATCCAGGAGACTGATACACTGACCTCGACTTGAAGGATGCTAATTTCCATATTCCAAGGTCACAGATGTTTCCTCTGTTTCATAGTGGGCGGACACCATTTTCAATTCACAGTACTGCCCTTGGCCTCTCATTGGCCCCAAAGGTGTTCACAAAATGTATGGCGCCAGTGGCTGCTTACTTGAGATGTTGAGGGGTCCAGGTCTTCCCGTATCTTGACGACTGGCTCATCAAGGGCAGGTCTCGGGAACAAGTGCAGAGGGAGCCTCAATCTGGTGCATTCCACCTGCCACGACCTGGGCTTCTTAATAAACGAGAAAAAATCCACCTTAAGGCTGGTCCAGCGAATAGAGTTTATTGGGGCGATTCTCCACTCCACACAAGCCAGAGCCTTCCTTCTGGTAGCACATTTTCAGGCCATGTCAGACCTGATCTCCCATGTGAAGAACCACCCGCTCACCGTGGCTCACACCTGCCTGCAGATGTTGAGCCACATGGCCGCATGTACATACGTGGTCAGTCATGCCAGGCTCTATCTCCAGCAGCTGCAAGCATGGCTGGCATCAGTCTACGTCCCCAACAGGGATGACCTAGACCGCGTAGTCAGGGTGCCGGATCACATCCAGTCATCACTGGATTGGTGGTTGGACCCCGGGTCGGTATTGGAGGGAGTTCCTTTCGTGGCCCCGGCCCCATCATTGATGCTGATCTCCGATGCTTCAGACTTGGGCTGGGGAGCCCACCTGGGTGAGCTCAGTATCCGTGGCCGCTGGTTGCAGGATGATCTGGTTCTCCATATCAACATCAGGGTGCTCAGAGCGGTTCGCCTGGCCTGCCAGGCTTTCTTGCCCCACCTGAAAGGCAGGGACTCATCGGTTATAGGTCCTGATGGACAATACCACTGCAATGTATTACATCAACAGGCAGGGCAGAGCCAGGTCATCGGCCCTTTGCCAAGAAGCTCTCCGCCTTTGGGTCTTTTGTGTGTGGCATGCCATTCATCTGGTAGCCGTGTACCTGCCAGGGACCAGGAACAAATTATCAGATCACCTCAGCAGGACCTTCTCATCTCGCCATGAGCGGTCGCTCCACTCAGAGCCTGTCAGTGCAATCTTCCGGAAGTGGGGGACTCCCCAGGTTGGACCTGTTTGTGTCTAGGCAGAACAGAAAATGCCATGTGTTCTGTTCAATCCGGGGGAGAGACAAGGGTTCCCTTGCAAATGCATTTCTCCTTCCATGGTCCGGGGCTCTGATGTACGCCTTCCCGCCAGTGCCATTGATTCACAGAGTCCTAGTGAAGATCAAACAGGACAGGGCGAAGGTTATCCTAATAGCCCCCGTGTGACCTCACTAGCACTGGTTCGGCACGCTGCTCAAAAAAGAAAAAACCGTTAATGTGTAACCCTTCTGCCAGGCGAAGCCAGCAGCAACTAGGGCTGGGTTCAATATCTAGGGGTTCCTTTCCATTGATACAACACAGAACCAGCTTGACCCCCCACCCAGTAACCTGGGAAAATTACACACCACCCCTGGGTGCCTATGAGAGACAATACTTCCCCACTTGCAAGCACAGAGTCTGTGTGTAGCAGAAAAACTTTTAACAAAAGGAGGGCAGTAACTGGGTGTTAATTTGGGAAAACACCGCAAACAGGGTTCATAAACCTAAACTGTCAGCAGAAGACCCACTGCTCACGTAAGATGGGCAGTGTCCTTTTCCCCTCAGATTCTTAAGTCCTGCAACCCAAAATTCCCTTTAGCGTGCCCATCCCTTCTCTGCACCCCACTCACAGTTACTGTCCTTGGTCAGTGCAGACCCAGAGTTCAAAGGTGCATCTGCAGAGTTCACCTCCCACGCTGGGTGGAGGTAAGGAGGCACCTTACTCGCTCCACTGCTTGGGCATTTGTCTGCCGTGCCTCTCCGCCAGCCACCCTGCTGGCCGCGCCTCTCCACCTCTCGTTTGCCAGCCAACTGTCAGTCACCTTCTGCTGCCACGTGCCCCTCTGCTGTGACCTCTGCACATCAGTCTCTTAGTGATTTTTAGCTCTTGGCAGGCAGGGCAGAAACAGTCCCACCATAACTGATTTTTAGCTCTGATTCAGCATTTAAAATAACAAAGA
This sequence comes from Platysternon megacephalum, assembly GCA_003942145.1. NCBI lineage: Eukaryota > Metazoa > Chordata > Testudines > Platysternidae > Platysternon > Platysternon megacephalum. Next base: position 667,476 of record QXTE01000228.1, read on the forward strand.
GGCTCCTAATGAAGCCTATTTAGATCTTTCTTTGAACAGTGGGGAGGAACAGGTCAAAGCAGTCTGGGGACTTCTAGAGAGCATCCACACCTCCTGGCTGGGACATCTGTCTGCACACCTCTTACTTTCACGGGGCTCTGGCATTCGAGCCCCTGGCTTAACAGGGTCCTTTCAGCTTAAGGTGACCCCCCTCATTTGGGACAGGTTAAGCACAGTCCTGCTTCCTGTATTCCTACAATAATTACAACATTTTGGTAACAACATTTCACTTCCCCTGCATTCAGTACTAAAGTGATTTGTACCCAACACCAGCCAAAATTGATTACTTTGACACCACTCTATGTGCTGAATATCTAAGCAGAGCAGGAGCAAACTATATTTACATAAACAAATCCAAAGTCTCTCCCCTTCCCAGCTAGCTGCCAGGGGAGCATTCATTCAGACCCTGCTTACATTACCTTTTGGTAACTGTTGTTCTTCGAGATATCTTGCTTATGTCCATTCCATTACCTGCCCTCCTGCCCCTCTGTTGGAGTTGCCAGCAAGAAGGAACTGAGAGGGCATAGTGCCGGCGGTGCCTAATATACCGACGCATGAGTGTGGCACTCCAGAGGGCTCCACCGCCAAACCTATGGCTATTGCTAAGGCATAAATCTCTGACCACACGTGGGCACGTGCACACCTAGAATGGAATGTACATGAGCAACGCATCTCGAAGAACAACAATTACGAAAAGGTAGGTAACCGTTTTTTGTAGGGCCATGGTCTGCCCCCTGCAGGACCTCATTAGAAACACATACTCAGTGATGATTCCCCATTTACCATTAAATGTTGAGACCTATCATTTAGCCAGTTTTTAATCAATTTAATTTGTGTCCTATTAATTTTGTAGTTTAGTTTTTTTAGTCAAAATATCATGCAGTACCAAGTCACATGCCTTACAGACGTTTAAGGCCCATAGCCACAAAGGGACTTAGCCACTGCAATGCTCAGCATTGTGGTGCATAACTTTTAGAGGCCAAGAAAATCACAGGAACAACAGTGTAATCCGTAAAGCCTGAGTTAGGCACCTAGACTCCTATACAGTGAATGGGAGACAGAGGGGCCATAGAATGTGATCCACAAAAGCTAGCATGATGAATGGGGAGCTGCCTAAGCTAGCCAATGGGAGATGCAAATGACAAGGGTGTCTACTCAGCCCTCCCCCTCTCACAGTGGTGGGCACGTCCCTGCAGCGGGGGCTTAAGTGCCATATCTTTGCATAGCAATCCATACAAGGGAACCCACTACCTGAAGTCAGACAATTTAGGAGCCTAAGCTGTTTCTTGTGAAAACAAATTAGGTGCCAGCCTTGCTTCACACACAAGTGGGGAGAGGAGATAGTGGCCACCTTATAACTCTTAGCCCAGTGGTCAGAGCATTCACCTGGGATGGGGCAGACCTGAGTTCAGTTCCCTCTTCAGGCAGAGAAAGGATTTGAACAAGGGTCTCCTATCCGTCTCAGGCAAGTGCACTAATCACTGAGCTATGGGATAGCCTGATGTAGGGCTCTCTTTGTCTCCCCTGTTAAAGCTGTGGCACTGTGGATAAATAATTGAAGAGGGACTGGATCCCGGGTCGGCGGGTGCCTAACCATTGGACTACATAGTCACATTCTCTCTTTGAACATGGGCCAGAGGCAGAGAGTGAGTCCCAGGTGAGTACTCTAACAACTGGGCTAAAACTTACAAGGTACCACCACCACTTCTCCTCCTGCTAGATTTTGAAAGGGACCCGAGCTGGTAGGCGGCATCTGAGCACACTTGCTGGCTTGGATCCCACACATGAGATAGGCAGCCAAATGTTTCCCTGGTTCATGAATTGCTCTGGGCCTTACATGGGAGATAGGCTTCTGGGCACCTAATAGTGCACATGCCCAGAGGCAGAAATTTAGGCACCAGGTGAATTTAGCCACCTACAGGTTCAGCAGGAGTTTTGTGGATTGCAGTGGAGCTTAAAACTGGGACTTAGGCACCTAAGTACCTTTGTGGATCTGGGCCACGTATATTACATCAACACTATTATATTTATCAATCGAACGTGTAATCTCCTCAAAAAATATATCAAGTTGTTTGACAGGATCTATTTTCCATAAACTGTTGATTGGCGTTAGAAAAATCATAGAATCATAGAATATTAGGGTTGCAAGAGACCTCAGGAGGTCATCTAGTCCAACCCCCTGCTCAAAGCAGGACTAACACCAACTAAATCATCCCAGCCAGGGCTTTGTCAAGCCGGGCCTTAAAAACCTCTAAGGATAGAGATTCCACCACCTCCCTAGGTAATCCATTTCAGTGCTTCACCGTCTTAGTGAAGTAGTTTTTCCTAATATCCAACCTAGACCTCCCGCACTGCAACTTGAGACCATTGCTTCTTGTTCTGTCATCTGCCACCACTGAGAATAGCTGAGCTCCATCCTCTTTGTAACTCTCCTTCAGGTAGTTGAAGGCTGCCATCAAATCCCCCCTCACTCTTCTCTTCTGCAGACTAAATAAGCCCAGTTCCCTCAGCCTCTCCGCGTAAGTCATGTGCCCCAGCCCCCTAATCATTTTCGTTGCCCTCCACTGGACTCTCTCCAATTTGTCCACATCCTTTCTGTACTGGGGGGCCCAAAACTGGATGCAATACTCCAGATGTGGCCTCACCAGTGCCAAATAGAGGGGAATAATCACTTCCCTCGATCTGTTGGCAATGCTCCTACTAATGCAGCCCAATATGCCGTTAGCCTTCTTGGCAACAAGGACACACTGTTGACTCATATCCAGCTTCTCATCCACTGTAATCCCCAGGTCCTTTTCTGCAGAACTGCCGCTTAGCCAGTCGGTCCCCAGCCTGTAGCAGTGCATGGGATTCTTCTGTCCTAAGTGTAGTACTGTGCACTTGTCCTTGTTGAACCTCATCAGATTTCTTTTGGCCCAATCCTCCAATTTATCTAGGTCACTCTGGACCCTATCCCTACCCTCCAGCATATCTACCTCTCCCCCGAGTTTAGTGTCATCCGCGAACTTGCTGAGGGTGCAATCCATCCCACCATCCAGATCATTAATGAAGAGGTTGAACAAAACTGGACCCTGGACCGACCCCAGGGCACTCCGCTGCCAACTAGCCATCGAGTCGTTGATCGCTACCTGTCAAGCCCGATGATCTAGCCAGCTTTCTATCCACCTTATAGTCCATTCATACTACTTTAACTTGCTGGAAAGAATACTGTGGGATACCGTATCAAAAGCTTTGCTAAAGTCAAGATATATCACGTCTACCACTTTCCCCATATCCACAGAGCCAATTATCTCATAGAAGGAAATCAGGTTGGTCAGGCATGACTTGCCCTTGGTGAATCCATGTTGACTTTTTTCCTGATCACCTTCCTCTTTTCCAAATGCTTCAAAATGGATTCCTTGAGGGCCTGCTCCATGATTTTTCCATGGACTGAGGTGAGGCTGACTGGTCTGTAGTTCTTCTTCAAGTGCTTGCTCATGTCTATTCCACAGTAGGTGTGCGTGCTCGCCACGTGCACCAGTGCCAGAAGTTTTTCCCTTAGCAGTACCCGTAGGAGGAGTGCTGCTGCGACCCTTGGAGTGGCGCCTCTATAGCGCGCTATAAGGGGAGCCATGCGCTCCCCCCACCCTCAATTCCTTTTTGCTGCTAGTGACGGTGCATTGGAACTACTTGCTCCAGCTTCGCTGCAGCTTGTCCCAGAACTCGTTTCATTGTTAGTAGTACCTGTGTTAGTTAGTACAATTAGTTAGTTAGTTAGTCTTCGGGCCGGGGCATGCCCCGGGCCCCAGGGTTTAAATTGTGCGAGTCTTGCAGGCGTTCGATGCCCAGAAGTGACCCGCACGCCGACTGCCTCCGCTGCTTGGGTGAATCCCACATCAGCGATCGCTTTAAGATCTGCAGGTCCTTTAAACCTAGAACTAAAAAAGAAAGAGACACTAGACTTCGGGCCCTTTTCACGGAGTCGGCACTGGCCCCAACCCCCGTGCGCCGAGCGACACCGGGCACCTCGTCTTCGGTGCGCAGTGATTCCCCGGCACCTTCCGGTGGCTGGCACCGCTCCCCATCTAAGAAGCAGAGAAAGTCCCTGTCTTCTCAGAGGCGTCGAGACAAATCGGGGTGAAGCTAGACCCGCGTCAGGCAGCCCCAGTTCCCCCCCGGGCTCTAGAGCTCCAACTCAGGTTGAGCGGAGCAGCCCGGTTGCGTCGACTCAGGCCTCTCCGGACGTCCGGATGCCTTCAACGCCGGAGGCCCTGCAGACGGCCAGAGACATTATGATTCTGCAGGTACCCGGGGCACCGCCGGCACCCGGACCCCGCTCTAGGGGCAAGCCACCGCTGAGCTCTCAACAGTCGACGCCAACCCAACGTAGATCACGGTCAGGGGACCGCTCTCGGGCCCGCTTGCTGCTCAGGGTCTGGTCAGGACACAGTCTCCAGCCTCCGCTTTTGTCACCCACCAGATTGTCTGGTCGGGTGCCGTTGGAGCGGAGTTCCAGGCACCGCTCCACACCGAGCAAAGAGTATCGGCGGGACAGGCACAGGTGCCGTAGATGCTCCCCTTCTTGCTGGAGCTACCATAGCCACTCCCGACACGAGCGCCGTCACCGTTCACGCTCCAGCTCTCTTGCCTCGAGGCACCATGCCCACTACTCCCGGCGGGGATCGCCAGCTCCGGATCATCGCGGACCCAGGCGTCGCAGCGTCTCGAGCAGTAGTAGCTCGAGGCGCCACCATTCCTCTTCGTAGGAGTCCTGGTACCGTGGCAGACGTCGTTCTTGGTACCATCGATCGTACCGCTCCCAGGGTACCGATAGGTCATTGGTAACCCCGACCTCGACCCACACGCGGCCCCCTGCAACTCAGCCCGACCAACCCGACCAGCTGGTGTCGCCGGTGCCACAGCATAGCCAGTGGCAAGGGCCCCCCATGGTGGTGCCAGTGGACCCCCTGGCCCCCCTGTACATGCCTAGCAAGGACCTCATAGCAGGGGCATCGGAGGCTCCCTCCGCCACACTATCCAGACCTCCAAGGGATAGATCGGCAGGTCATGGATTCTCGGCACCGCACAAGGAGTCCGATCAAGGGGTGGATCCCGTGGCGCCGGCCAACATGCAGAGCCCTGTACCGGCCCCCTCCCCCACTCCGGATGACAAGGTTGCAGCCCCACCCCCCTCCGCACTGCAGGAGGACTTCAGGGCTCACCAGGAGCTACTGAAGCGAGTAGCATTGAGTTTCCAACTCCAAGCTGAGGAGATGGAGGGACCCTCAGACTCGCTTTTTAATGTACTCTCGTCTTCGGTACCGGGCAGAGTGGCCCTCCCGCTGCACGAAGGGGTGGCTAACATTTCCAACACCCTCTGGCGAACGCCGGCCTCCCTTGTGCCAATATCGAAAAAGACAGAGGGCAAATATTTCGTGCCCACAAAAGGGCACCAGTATCTCTACACCCACCCGGCCCCCAACTCCCTAGTGGTGGAGTCCGTGAATCACAGAGAAAGACAGGGTCAACCAGGACCCACACCCAAAAATAAACACTCTAAAAGACAACTCATATGGCAGGAAGCTTTATTCGTCAGCCAGCTTCCAGCTCTGGGTGGCCAACCACCAAGCTCTCCTCAGTCGTTATGAGTTTAACTTATGGGGGTCACTGCCGAAATTCGAGCCCTCCCTTCTGGAGCACGAAAGGAAGGATTTTAAGTCGCTGGTGGAGGAGGGTGCTGCTGCCACAAAGGCTGCTCTGCAGGCGGCATCGGATGCAGCCGACACGGCTGCTCGGTCCATGGCCTTAACGGTGTCCATGCACAGGGCGTCGTGGCTACTGCTGTCCGGACTCTCCGCGGAGGCGCAGTCTGTGATGCAGGATCTTCCCTTTGATGGCAAGGACCTGTTCGCGGAACAAACAGACCTGAAACTCCATGGCATGAAGGACTCACATACTACCCTTCAAACCCTTGGGCTCTACGTCCCGCCCAAGGAAAAGCCTAAGCCGCAGGCCCCCATCCCGGCGCCCCAACCAAGATACGAGCCCGCCTACATGAGGTCCAAGACCCAGAAGAGGCGACCTCAGAGGCAGGTTGCTCTGCCCTGCAGCCTGGGCCCTCGAGGGGCAAGCAGGAGGGCAAGAGGCGTTTTTGACTGGTTGCAGGAGGGTACCCGGGGGCCCCCCGAGAGGACCCTCCTACCAATAACGTTTGCCTTCAGCAACTACTTGTGTGCGTTCCTTGCGGAATGGTCCCGAATAACATTGGACCGCTGGGTCCTCAACACCATTTCCCAGGGTTACATGCTACAATTTGTCTCACCCCCGCCCTCCCACCCCCCTCCCTCGGACGGCAGGGGGGACCCGTCGCATTTACCCCCGCTAGAGCAGGAAGTGGGGCGGCTCCTCAGCTTAGGAGCTGTGGAGAAGGTTCCCTGGGAGTTCTGGGGAAAAGGGTTTTACTCCGTTACTTCCTGATCCCCAAGGCGAAAGGGGGGCTCAGGCCTATCCTGGATTTGCGAGACCTCTATCGGTTCATGGCAAAATGCCGGTTCCGCATGGTCTCTCTGGCATGCATCATACCCTCTCTGGACCCTGGCGATTGGTATGCGGCCCTGGACCTTCAGGACGCATACTTCCATGTCCGTATATTCGAAGGGCACAGACGTTTCCTTCGCTTCCTAGTGGGACAGGACCACTACCAATTTACGGTCCTCCTATTTGGCCTGTCCATCGCGCTCAGGGTGTTCACAAAATGTATGGCGGTCGTGGCGGCCTACCTCAGACGCCGAGAGGTACAGATCTTTCCCTATCTCGACGACTGGCTGCTCAAGGGCAACTCGCGGTCCCAGGTACAGAACCATGTGGAGCTGCTATTGGCTACGTGTGCCAACCTAGGCCTCCTAGTAAACGAGGCCAAGTCGACACTGGTTCCGGTGCAGCGCATAGAATTCATAGGCACTCTCCTGGATGCCTCCAGGGCAACAGCATCCCTTCCCCTGGGCAGGTTCCAGACCCTGAAGGGGCTCATAGCCTCGGTCACGGAGTTTCCCGTCACCATGGCCAGGGCATGCTTGCAGTTCCTGGGCCACATGGCGGCATGCACGTATGTGGTCTGCCACGCCAGGCTTCGGATGAGGCCCCTCCTACTCTGGCTGGCCTCAGAGTTCTCCCAGGCCTGAGACAAACTGGCCAAAGTCCTCTCGGTACCAGCGCCGGTGATCGCAACGCTACAAAGGTGGTCCTTCCCGGTCAATATGCTCCAGGGAATTCCCTTCCGGGACCCGACCCCATCACTAGACCTAGTGTCCGATGCATCGGACTTGGGCTGGGGGGCCCACGTAGGGAACTCACAAACCCAAGGGATGTGGTCAGCCTCGGAGTTGTCCCTTCACATAAACGTCAGGGAACTCAGGGCAATACGCTTAGCCTGTGTGGCATTCAGCTCACAACTGCGGGGCAAGGTGGTCAGAGTACTCACAGACAACACCGCCGCGATGTTCTACATCAACAGGCAAGGCAGGATGAGGTCCTCGGCCCTTTGCCGGGAAGCCCTCAGCCTCTGGGAGTTCTGCATAGCCCACGACATCTCCCTGAAGGCTTTCCACCTACCAGGCGTCAACAACACACAGGCCGATCGCTTGAGCAGGGTTTTCTCCTCCCAACACGAGTGGTCGCTCCACTCGGAGGTCACTCACCAGCTCTTCTGAGTGTGGGGCTCTCCCCAAGTAGACCTGTTTGCAACCTGACAGAACCGGTGTTGCCACAGGTTCTGTTCCAGAGCGGGGGTGGGGAGGAATGCAATCTCAGATGCCTTCCGCCTGTCATGGTCGGGTCAACTCCTCTATGCTTTTCCCCCGTTTCCCCTCATAGGCAAGGTCCTGGAGAAAGTGAAAATGGACAAGGCACACGTTCTCCTGATCGCCCCAGCCTGGTCCCGGCAATATTGGTACGGGACCCTCCTGGGCTTGCTGGTGGCCCCTCCGCGGCCATTGCTGCTCCACCCGGACCTACTCTCCCAGGACCAGGGCCGCCTCCTCCACCTGAACCTGGCTGCCCTCCATTTGACAGCATGGCTGCTCAATGGCTAGATGCGGAGGAGGCAAGGTGTTCTGAAGGGGTCAGGCGTGTCCTCCTAGAAAGTAGGAAGCCATCCACGGGCCGAGCCTACCTAGCGAAGTGGTCCAGGTTCTCCAGGTGGGCGGGCGAGCGGGGTACTTCCCCAATGGCTGCCCCACTCCAACTTATCCTTGAGTACCTCCTTCACCTTAGAACTCAGGGCCTGGCGCCTTCCTCCGTCAGGGTGCACCTGGCGGCTATTTCGGCGTTCCATCCGCCGGTCCAGGGCTGCTCGGTTTTTTCCCATGCCATGACTGGGCGTTTCCTCAAGGGGATAGACCGGTCCTTTCCGTATGCTAGAACCCCTGTTCCTCAGTGGGATCTAAACTTGGTGTTAGCCTGCCTCATGAGGCCCCCGTTCGAACCCCTGGCCACATGCTCGTGGTCTCACCTTTCATGGAAGGTAGCCTTCCTCGTGGCTATCACATCAGCCTGGCGGGTCTCAGAGCTCAGGGCCCTGACCTGTGACCCCCCCCCACACAGTCTTTCACAAGGACAAGGTTCAGCTCCGCCCACACCCTGCATTCCTCCCTAAGGTGGTCTCCGCCTTTCACATGGGCCAGGACATCTTTCTGCCTGTCCTCTGCCCCAAACCTCATGCCTCTAGTGCGGAACACCGCCTCCATACGCTCGATGTGTGCAGGGCGCTCGCTTTTTAACTGGATTGGACTAAGCCGTTCCGCAGGTCCTCGCAACTCTTTGTTGCTTCAGCCGAGCGCATGAAGGGTCAACCGATCTCCACCTAGAGGCTTTCCCGGTGGATTACATTGTGCATCCACACATGCTACGACCTAACAGGGGTTCCCTCACCACCTATCATGAGGGCGCACTCGACAAGGGCTCAGGCCTCATCGGCTGCCTTTGTGGCCCATGTCCCTATCCAGGACATCTGTAGAGCCGCTACCTGGTCCTCAGTACACACGTTCCCATCGCACTATGCAATTGTCTCCCACGCCAGGGATGACGTTGGTTTCGGTAGAGCGGTGCTTCAGCCAGGGAATCTGTGAACTCCTACCCGCCTCCATCAGACATAGCTTGCAATCACCTACTGTGGAATACACATGAGCAAGCACTCGAAGAAGAAAGGACAGTTACCTGTTGCGTAACTGGCGTTCTTCTTCGCGTGATTGCTCCTGTGTATTCCACAGTAGGTGTGTGTGCTCGCCATGTGCACCAGTGCCGGAAGTTTTTCCCTTAGCAGTACCCGTAGGAGGGGAGCACCGCTGCGACCCCTGGAGTGGCACCTCTATATCGCGCTATAAGGGGAGCTGCGCACTCCCCCCCCCCTCAGTTCCTTCTTGCCGCCAGTGAAGGTAGTCGGAACTTTGTGCTCCAGCCTTGCTGTAGATCTTATACTAGCCTTAGTAGTACTCATCTTCTCCAATAGTTGGATAACTTCTTAGTTAGTGGTCTGGTGCAGGGCATGCCCTGTGCCCCAGGCTTCAAGTTGTGCGACTCTTGTCGCAGTTCTATGCCAAGAAGTGATCCGCACACTCAGTGTCTTCGCTGCTTGGGAGAGACTCACATAACCGATCGCTGTAAAATCTGTAGATCGTTCAAGCCTCGAACTAAACATGAGAGAGAGATCCGGCTCCGAGCCCTGCTAATGGAATCTGCGTTGGCCCCGGCACCGGCGCGCCGACCGGACTCGGCACCGGGCACCGCATCCTCGGTGCGGAGCGAGGCTCCCTCCACCAGTCGGCACCGCTCACCCACTAAGAAGCAGGGAAAGACTCAGCGGCGCCGACAAAAGGACAGGGGTGAGGCCGGACCCGAGTTAGGCAGCCCTTGATCCCCCTCAGGACCCAGACCTCTGACTTGTGCTGAGCGGAGTAGCCCGGTCCCGTCCGTGCGTGCCTCTCCCGCGGTGAGAATGCCGTCAACGCCGGAGGCTGCACAGGCCATGCATGACATCCTCTCCCTTCCGCTCGAGATGGGCCCCCGGTCCCGAGGGAAGCCGCCGTTGGGAGCACACCAGCTCTCCCCGGCAAGACATAGCCCGCGCTCCGAGGACCGTGCGCCGCCCCGTTCGATGAGGTCCTTACATAGCTCGCGTCAGTCCTCCACTCCAATCAGACTGGCTGACTCACCCACATGGGAGTCTCGAAGGTCCTCCACCCCCCCACAGGCACCGAGACAAGCGGCGTCAACGCTCCTCCTCGAATAGGAGCTACAGGAGCAGATCCTGACGCCACCGTCATAGAGGCTCGAGTTCGAGTGCCCGCTCCGCCAGACACCATGCTCGGAGCTCCCCTCGAGCATTACCGGCACCGAAGCGTCGTAGCTACGCCCGCCGGGATGACTACGAGAGCAGCACCTCGGTCGAGTACTGCTCCTCGTCGTCGTCAAGGTCCAGATCTCGAGGTCGGCACCGACACGACCGTAGACGCTCCCGCCGCTCCTACGGCACTGTGCGGTCAACGGCGACTTCGGCCTCGGCACCCAGCTGCCCGTCCCCAAGCTGCACTGCCCCTCAAGAGCAGCCCGCACCGCTCGGCGCCCAAGCCGGTCAGTGGCAAGGGGCACCATGGCAGGGGCAATGGTGTCAATGGTCACCGTGGCCACAATTGCCTGTCCAAGCGAGACCCCGCTCGGTAACCGGAGCATCCCAGGCCCATTCGGTGCCCCCCCCCCTCGACAGAGTCAGAAGTCGACGGGCACCGAGCCCGGATTCGGTCTTGGGGGTCAAACCTCCGGCACCTCCCGAAGCCCCGGGAGCCGAACCGGCCCCCTCACCGGCACCAGAGGAGACCATAGCGGCCCCTCCGTCCATTCTACAGGAGGACTTTAAGGCTCATCAGGAGCTCCTCAAGAGGGTGGCCTCAAATCTCCAGCTCCAGGCTGAGGAGATGGAGGAGCCGTCGGACACCCTTTTCAATGTGCTGTTCTCCTCGGCACCGGGCCGTGTGGCCCTACCTCTCCACCAAGGGGTAGCCAACATATTGACTGCCCTGTGGCAAACCCCAGCTTCCTTAGTGCCCATCTCCAAGAAAGCGGAGAGAAAGTACTTTGTTCCGGCTAAGGGACATGAGTACCTGTACTCCCACCCGGCACCCAACTCTTTGGTGGTGGAGTCAGTGAACCACCGAGAATGCCACGGTCAGCCCGCACCCACTCCCAAGGACAAAGACGCCAGGACACTGGACTCTTTTGGCAGGAAGGCTTATTCTTCCGCGAGCTTTCAACTCAGGGTGGCCAACCACCAAGCCCTGTTGAGCCGCTATGACTTTAACTTGTGGGGGTCTCTGCCAAAGTTCGAGCCTCTTCTCCCAGAGCGGGACAAGAAGGAGTTCAAGGAGATCTTGGACGCATTCCTCCTCCGGTGGTCAGACCAACTGTTCTATGCCTTTCCACTCTTCCCACTGATAGGCAAGGTCCTGCAGAAAGTAAAGGCAGACAAGTCAAGGGTTATCCTCATAGCCCCGGATTGGGCCCGCCAGCACTGGTACAGGACCCTTCTGCAACTTTTACCCCCCCCCCCCCCCCCCCCCCCCCCCCCCCCCCCCCCCCCCCCCCCCCCCCCGCNACCTTCTGCAACTTTTAGCGCCCCTCCCGCGCCCCCCTGCGGAGGCTGCCGCTTCGCCTGCATCTCCTCTCCCAGGAGAGGGGATGCCTCCTCCACCCCAACCTGGCTGCCCTCCACCTGACAGCGTGGTTGCTACATGGTTAAATGAGGAGGAGGGAAGGTGTTCGGAGGATGTCAGACGAGTTCTACTGGAGAGCAGAAAGCCGTCCACACGGCAGACGTACCTTGCAAAATGGTCTAGGTTCTCCAGGTGGGTGGGGGAGCGGGGCGCCGCCCCATCTTCCGCATCCCTCCAGCTCATTCTCAATTACCTCCTGTCCCTTAGGACCCAAGGACTAGCTCCTGCCTCTGTCAGGGTGCATTTAGCGGCCATTTCGGCCTTCCACCCTCCGGTGCAAGGTCACTCTGTGTTTTCCCATCAAATGACCTCCCGCTTTTTAAAGGGCCTAGATTGTGCATTTCCGTATGCCAGGGCCCTGGTTCCACAATGGGATCTGAACCTAGTGTTATCCTGCCTCACGGGTCCTCCCTTTGAACCCTTGGCCACATGTTCCTGGTCCCACCTATCATGGAAAGTGGCATTTTTGGTGGCTATCACCTCAGCCCGTCGGGTTTCTGAGCTTAGGGCCTTGACCTCGGAACCCCCGTATACGGTTTTCCACAAGGATAAGGTCCAGCTTCACCCACACCCCGCTTTTCTCCCGAAGGTGGTTTCCGCCTTCCATATGGATCGGGACATTTTCCTACCGGTGCTCTGTCCCAAGCCTCATTCCTCCAACGAGGAACGCCGCCTACACACGCTAGACGTACGTAGAGCGCTGGCCTTTTACCTGGACCGAACTAGGCCGTTCAGGAAATCCTCGCAACTGTTCGTTGCGTCGGCCGAGTGCCTGAAGGGACACCCAGTTTCCACCCAGCGCCTTTCCCGCTGGATCACCTCGTGCATACACACGTGTTACGACTTGGCAGGGGTTCCCCCGCCACCTATTGTGAAGGTGCATTCTACGAGAGCTCAAGCCTAGTCGGCCGCCTATGTAGCCCACGTCCCTATCCAGGACATATCTAGGGCTGCCACGTGGTCCTCTGTCCACACTTTTTCCTCGCACTATGCGATCGTCTCCCAAGCATGAGATGACGCCGGGTTTGGTAGGGCGGTGCTCCGTCCCGCTAACCTTTAAACTCCTACCCACCTCCATCAGATATAGCTTGGAGTCACCTACTGCGGAATACACAGGAGCAATCACTCCAAGAAGAAAGGACAGTTACCTGTTCCGTAACTGGCGTTCTTCGAGATGTGTTACTCCTGTCTATTCCACACCCCGCCCTCCTTCCCTTCTGTCGGAGTTGTCTGGCAAAAAGGAACTGAGGGTGGGGGGAGCACGCGGCTCCCCTTATAGCGCACTATAGAGGCTCCACTCCAGGGGTCGCAGCAGTGCTCCCCCTACAGGTACTGCTAAGGGAAAAACTTCTGGCAGCGGTGCACGTGGCGAGCACACACACCTACTGTGGAATAGACATGAGCAACACATCTCAAAGCACGCCAGTTACGGAACAGATAACTGTCTCTTCTCTGGATTCTCCTTCTTCGCTTTTTTAAAATGGGCACTATATTTGCCTTTTCCCAATCGTCTGGGACCTCCCCTGATCGCCACGAGTTTTCAAAGATAATGGCCAATGGCTCTGCAATCACACCAGCCAACTCCCACAGCACCCTCGGATGCATTGCATCTGGCCCCATGGACTTGTGCATGTCCAGCTTTTCCAAATAGTCCTTAACCTGTTCTTTCACCACTGAGGGCTGCTCACCTCCTCCCCATACTGTGCTGTACAGTGCAGCAGTCTGGGAGCTGACCTTGTCTGTGAAGACCGAGGCAAAAAAAAACATTGAGTACTTCAGCTTTTGATTTATTTTTTTATTTAATTTTTATTTAATTTTATTAATTTCCTTTAATTCTTTATTAATCTAGTCCCATATCAGCCACTCCATTATCTTGTCTGGGATCGTTGTCAGACTGACACGCCTATAATTACCTGTGTCATCATCCCATTTAATCTTTGTAAATATTGATGCAACATTAGCTTTCTTCCAGTCTTCTGGAACTTTCCTAATCAACACTAATGGTCCAGTGAGCTGCTCAGGCAATTCTTTTAAAACTCTTGGATGCAAGTTATCTGGTGCTGGTGATTTATAAATGTTTAATGTGTGCAGCTATATGGCCCTTGGGGCACTAACACTGGGCTTCCTGTTCCACCATGCCCCATCTAGTCCAACAGGATCTATGCCCCAGAGTAATATCACTGGGATTTATACATCCAGTGCAGTGAAATATGAGTTGTGGGACATTAACTGGTATTTATGCTCCCAGCCCCACAAGTTCAGCAAAATCTGCACCTTCAAATACTAGTACTGAAGTTCACTTTACCACCCCCTGAACTCAGTGGCCGCTACAGCCACTCGCGGTAGAAGAATTTGAGTCAGAACTCCCACCACCACCTGAGCTGACACATGGTATAACTTTAACTGCACCCTGACACCAAAAATCTTTGTTACATGTTGATGCTTTTGCTACCTCTTTAGGAAGTGACTCCAGTTCTGACTCTGTGCTACACCAGCCCACCTTGCTCATGACTCTGGCTAGCATCTAAACACCACCAGCTTCTGACCAGCTGCCGCTGTGGTCTCATTTGTCTTTCCTGACATTGAGTAAACATCTTTGTCCCTTTTCTTTGGAGGAAGGGGTTGCTGTGCTCACCCTGATATATATCATCATGTACAAAGTGGCTGGAAGGTTAATGAGCTCCAGGAGGTAGTTGAGTGGGAAATTGGGGGCCAAGTGACAGCCAGAGCTAAGGCTATCAAGGGAATGGCCAGAGAACGAGAGAGATTGCAGCTAGTACCGATGCTATATATCCCACCCTACTTCACCTCCCCCAAACCTTGGGAAAAGCTGAAGATGCTGAAGCTCCAGTCTTGGCCTTGCTCTCTTTTTCTCCTCTTGGTTCTTCTCTCTGCCAATGTCCAAGCTGTGTTCTTATCAGGATGGCAGCTACAGGTAGGAGCTGTCAGGGTGGAGCTGAGGAAGGCTTTGAAAGTGGCAAGAACAACTCATGGAAATCATGTCTGGGCTCTAAATGGGGGTAATGGGAAAGGCGCAGAATCCCAGCTGCCAGAGACTAAACCATCCTTTACTCCTGCCAGGTATGGGGGGAAGATGCTATCCTCCTCCTTCATACCCTTCAGGCATTATCTTACCCTTCCAGCCTGCCAGCTTGGAGATACTCAGATCTTCTGTCCGAGAAGAGGAGGACCAAGATCTCTGTGGAATTCAGTCAGTGGGCACTGGCTGGCTGAAGGGTGTCAGGGCATCACACACTGAGCCTTTCACCTCTAGGACACTGGTTTCAATCCAGTCCCATGTCAGTAATAAAGAAAAGGGACAGCCATTTGGTGTCCTATGTGTGAAACAAGCTTTGTGGGGAGTGGTCTCAGTTCAGTTCAGCACAGGACCCAGGAATGTAGGAATTACCATATGGGATTCTTCTAGTGGTATGAGCCCATTAGTTAAGGCTTTCTCAAACTATGGTGCCTGTTTGGGTAAAACTCATGTTCATCTTACAATTCTGAAAATTAACAAAATGCAAATGGCTGTGCAAGTCATTAGAGTAGGAGGACTGGATCCTGGGTCTCCCACATAGGTGCTCTGACCACCAGGCTACAGAGTCATTCTCTTGCTCACTTTCACTCATTTTGTGGTCCAATGACATTTATTCAGAGTGGAACAGCTTCAATGGAAGAGATTGAGAGTTCCCACATCAGACTATCCCATTGCCCAGAGGTTAGGACACTCACCTGAGAGTAGGGGGGGAGGGATAGCTCAGTGGTTTGAGCATTGGCCTGCTAAACCCAGGGTTGTGAGTTCAATTCTTGAGGGAGGCCACTTGGGGATCTAGGGCAAAAATCAGTACTTGGTCCTGCTAGTGAAGGCAGGGGGCTGGACTCAATGACCTTTCAGGGTCCCTTCCAGTTCTATGAGATAGGTATATCTCCATATATTTTTTTTTTTATTATATTATTTTATACCTGATAGTCCTCTTTTTAACTGACTTTCCCCCTTCCAGGACTGGGCCAAAAGAGGACATGGCTTTGTCCACTGTTGAACAGGGGACAACATTTTGAACTGCACACTGCTCCGCCCCCACTGGCATTACCTTGTACCCACGGTATATGTGAAGTCAGGCCAGTGAGGGTGGGACGGCATGCCCTTGAAAATGGCATCCCCCACACGGAGTGATTTGGCATGCCCTGCATGTGAGGTCACAGTGGCAGGAGTGGGGTCACAAGGTGGGAGCGCACACACACACACACACACACCATTCCCAGAAGTGCTGGAATGCCCAGTATTCTGGGAACATGTGAGTGACCACCCTACCTGAGAGATGGCAGATCCCTGGTTCAAAACCTTTCTCCTGCTCAGGTGGAGGGAGGGACTTGAACCAGGGGTCTCCCACATCCAAGGTGAGTACCCTCACCACTGAGCTTAAAGCTATGAGAGAGCTTGTGCCTCACCCCCGAGCTTTTTGCAAAAATGGCATATGCTCCTAACACCAAGAGAGAGTTTGGTGCTGAGTATACCAAGTGGCGAGAGCTTCCTCCTGGACTTAGGCACCTGAACTCCCTGAGAGGGACAGGGCTTAGGAGACACCCTTCACCTGGGCACTGACCATTGGCTGTCTTAGGTGAGGAGCTGCCTTGCATGTTGGCTTTTGTGGTTCGCATTCTTAGGAGCCTATCTTTCCTCATTAATTGTAAGGGAGACAGGCACCTAACTCCGGCTTTGTGGATCCCAGTGATTTTCTAGGTGCCTAAAAGCATTGAAACACCAAGTATTCTGTGATGGAAAAAATCAGACCGTAGACTATTCATGCTGGGCACTCAAAATGAGTGGACACTTAGTTTGGGCCTTAATCTGTGCTTCAGTTCCCCCATGGAGCTAATAGCATTTTACTTCAGTGGCACTGGAGATATAAATTACTTAATATTTGCGAACCACTGAGATGTTAAGACTATGTCTTCACTGCAGAACTAACTTGGGTTATCTACACTCCTCTTGAGCTAGCCTGTTTTGCAGTGTGAGTGCGCTGAAGTGCATAACTTGAATTAACTCTGCAATGCAGACGGTAGCTCGACTCAGCTGCTAACACAGGTTAACTCATGCTTATGTCCCCTAACGGCCCAACCAAAAGCACCACCTCACTTGAGTTAAGGGTTTTTGTGTGAGAACAAGACTTGACTTCCGGGCAACACTTGAGTTGTAATTCTCTGCAGTGAAGACAAGCCCTGTGATGGCAGAATGAATAATTCTGTATTAATAATGTATTAATTCTGTATTTGGTAAATCTGTATGCTAGGTTTGGATGGTGTGTGGTAAATAAGGCCACACATTGAATTGTGAGTATAAAAAGATATATAGGGTAGGATTCAAAAAGGTATGTAGGCACCTGACTTCCATTGAAATCAGTGGGACTTAGGCACCTAACTACCTTTGTGAATCTCACACATACTGTCCATACCATGCACAGAATAAGGCAGGAATCCTGTGGGGGAGAAAGAAAACAGTATGCAATCATATAAAGACTGTCATAATGTGCAGGGGCCAACATGAATTCTGACGTTTCCTAACTTTCAAGTGCTTGACTTTAATAAATATTCCATTTAAAAAAATTAAGGTTGTAATATAATAATATTAGGTGCCAGTTAAGGCAGAGTTGAGTTTTACAGCTGAAGCAGCAATTTGGTCCCTTTAGGTATGAGAGATACAGCCTAACCTCACAAAAATTACAGCAGTTCAAGTACAGAATGAGTTTTCTGAGAATTTAAAAGGAAATCTGTTTAGATTAGGAATTAAAAATAATTAAATGGATCATTTAACACCCAATGCCAGACTTGGTTTGCCCCTAATGATCTCACTAGCAGGATGCCGCAGTCTTCAAATTTCCCATATAGTTAAAATTCACTGAAATCTTGTGTATAGGTTACATTTGAATATGTTATGTTTGGATTAATAGTCACTTTCCCCATTATGCTTCATAATGGAAAGTTCCTCATTTAGCAAAGGCTGTGAAGGGGTGTCAGTCAATGGTAAAACTATAGAGCAGAGGTGGGCAAACTACGGCCCGCGGGACACTTTAAGCTGGCCCACGAGCTCCCGCTGGGGAGTGGGTCTGGGGTTTGCCCCGCTCCGGTGCTCCAGCCCAGCCACGGGCACCGGGTCGGGGGCCGCACCACGTGGCTCGGCCCTACTCCAGCCGGGGTGCAGGGTCGGGGGCTGCACCACGCAGCTCCTGGAAGCAGCTGCATGGTCCCACTCCGGCACTCTAGCAGTGTCAGGGGCTGCTCCACGCATAGGAGCCGGAGAAGGGACATGCCACTGCTTCCGGGAGCCACTTGAGGTAAGCATTGCTCAGAGCCTGCACCCCTGAGCCTCTCCCTATGCCCCAACTCCCTGCCCTAGCCCTGATCCCCCTCCCGCTCTCCAAATCCCTCAATCCCAGCCCGGAGCACCCTCCTGCACCCCAAACCTCTCATCCCCAGCCCCACCCCAGAGCTCGCACCCCAGTCGGAACCTGCACCCCTTCCCGCACCCCTGCCCCAGCCCTGATCCCCCTCTTGCCCTCCGAACCCCTCGGTCCCAGCCCACAGCACCCTCCTACACCCCAAACTCCTCATCCCCAGCCCACCCCAGAGCCCGCACCTCCAACCCCAATTTTGTGAGCATTCATGGCCCACCATACAATTTCTATTGCCCGATGTGGCCCTCGGGCCAAAAAGTTTGCCCACCCCTGCTACAGAGAATTGTATGAAGAACTGCTTTCTTTCAAAATGGCTGCCAGTCTCCCATTCTTCTCAGTTGGTGGCCATTTTGAGAAATCTCTTTCCCCCTTCCCCTTTCTCATTTTTCCTCAATGGAACGGAGTGTTTCCATCTCCTCACAAAACAGGGGTTGGGGTTACCCTTTTCACTCGGGGCAGCTGTTACTTCAGCCCAACTGAGAACAATGGGAGATGGTTCATGACAGCTAAACTTTCAGTATGAAAAATAACAGCAAAAAATTACCATTATCTTAAATTAGAGAGACAAAGTGGGTAAGAGGTAAGATCTTTTGGACCAACACGCCTACAACTACACTGCATATATTATCTTAAATATCTTTTTGAAAGCCACCCATTGCATGAGAACCACTGAACAGGTAGGCCAGGAGCAGAGGGGACACATTGGGAGGGGCATGAGTGCATACATGGTAACATAAGGAGGTGTAGGGAGGTTCAAGAAACAAGGAATTTGGAGGATAGAGAGGGGGAAAATAGGATATGTGCTCCAGCTGTTTTGCGCTGCTCTGGCAACACAAAGCACCTATACACCCACTTTAGCTGGCCAGTATTTTCCAGTTGCATTGTGCTGCTCAAGAGTAAGCTAAAGCAGTTAGAAAGTATGGGAGAATCTGGCGTTAACAGTTAAAATTAAAGTCATTTCATATCTTTAGATCATTTGAAATATTGCATGCTAACATTCTTTGAGGTTTTTTACTGTTTATGAATGAAGTTTAACAACCAACAAGGGAAATCTGAGACAAAACACATTAAAATGAAGTTAAAATTGAGATTTTATATATATATATGTAATTTAGTGTAGAAAGGGATGTTGCAATATTCTCAAAACTAAATGTTAAACTCAGGAAATTAAGAGTTAACAGGTTAAGGGAGCCTTAATTTCAAAGAAAGCCAAACAAGCAATTTCACATCACACGAATAACCTTTGTCCTATAGTGCTGCCAGAAGGGGCGGGGGAAAGTGAAAAATAATCTAGTGTGTTTTAAAACTCAGTTTAATCTAATCTGGATCCACGTACACTAAAATGCCTTATTTGTAATCCTGTTGTTTTTGCACTGGGTCAGTGCAAGGGCAGAGGGCAGAGTTCTTGTTCCCTGAGAGATTCCATCTTACTGGATTGGAAGTACCAGTTCCTCTTCTCCCTTTCTCCAGATTCCTCTCAAGCCTGGCTCTGCTGGAAGCTAGATGGGTTAGTGTGGATGGGCACAGAAGGGCAGTGACACTCCAGCGCTTGATAGGAGGAAGCAGGGTAATCACCTGGATGAACTGAAGGGAGGGGGCAGGGAACACAGGGAGATGAATCAGGGTGGAATAGGACACTCTGGGTCTCACCCTGTCTCCTTTCTGTGCCTGTCTCTTTCTGTCTCCTTTTCTTAGAGGTTCCTTTCCCAGCTTCTGCTCTTGGATTCTGAATCCATGCTGGCTGAAGATAATATGAGGGAAGGATCCACTTTTGGACCTTAGTTGCTCCCCTCAGGCCCACCACTCCTTCCTTCCAGAGCACATGCTGTCTGGGTAGCCCTTTGGCATCGGACCTGGCCAATTGCAAGTGGGCATCATCTGGAGAGTGGTCATGGAAGGCAATGCCCAGGGCTGTTTTGGGCTGAAGTTGGATCGGATTGGAATGTTCAGTGGCCTTGGATGTTAGCTCTGGAAGGGGACAAAGGAGCGAGCATTGAAATGAGGGGAACAGGTAGGTGAGGGTAGTCTTGCTGGTGGGGGTACCAGGAGAGATGGGAGCTGGGGGGCATGGAGGTGGGTGGGACCAAAGGGCAGGGGGTCATGAAGGATGTGGTGGGAGCTGGAGTTGAGGACATCTGAGTGCTGGGGTGGGGGGGGGGGGAAGCAGAGGAATAAGGGGTTGTGGAGCTAAGTTTCTCTCTTCATGAGATGTGGGGGTGAGAGATGTTGTGAGGCTGAGCTTTGTGGAGGTGGGTCATATTTTTTATTTATTATTTGTATTATCGTAGTAGGGGTGGGTGGTACACAGATGGCAGGATGGCTCCAGATTGCTGTGTGGCTGATGCATATTGTTTTTTCCTAGGCACAGGACTTACAGACACTCAGCCTGTCATTTGGGACAACTCAAAACAAAGTGCCCAGTATATATGCACTTAAAACCCTTCAACTCCTTTTGTCTTGTGCTCCAAACTGGAAACTGGGACAAGGGGGCTGTAACTTGTGAAGATGGTTGAACACAACAACCCCCCAACTGTGCCATTGCCTTTCAGTCTGGTCCAATAGTGCCCCCTTCTTATGCAGTCCTGCACCTCTGTCAATACCCCTCAATACTCCCCTGCTGCCCTACAGCTCTGCCCATGCTCCTCAAGTCTGACCTTACAGAAATCCTAATGCCCCTGTTGTTCTCTTATCTGTATGAACAATGTTTTAGTTTCTGTAGTAGTTTCTGTGTTTAAGGACACATTTGGTAATTAAAAAGATGTGTAACTGATTTGTCTTGTAGAGTTAAATTAGCCCAACATCAGTAGCAGTAAAACCTTATCTGCAAAAGACCTTTTTTGAGTGGTATTATTTGTGAAAAAGAGGTATGTTGAGAAATGAGGGTGATAGGAACCATAGAGGTGAAAGACCCCTGTATTCTGCTCCTCAAGCCCCTGAGATAGCCAGTCCCCCTGCCCTGGAGTCGATTGGAACCACTAACTTAAAAGTAAAAAGCCCCTGAGCCCCTTGGAGCCTCCTATGTCCATTTTTATTCTCCTGCACCATGAATCTTCATTTGGGTTGGTTGGTGTTTCTTTGCCAGCAGGTGGCAGCAGCATCCTAGGCATGGTGCAACCTTCTGGTGTCAGTTTACTGACATGTTCTTTCATGCTCCAGTTTCCCCTTTGAGATTCAGTCAAGGGGCTCCAGTGTTTCCAGTGTACTAATCATGATCATTCCACATCTCACCACCAGTTTAAGAGAGTGGCTGAATCCAGACACATTATTTGCTGGGGAAAGACTCCCCAGCCCTGTATTGCCACAGAAAATCTTTCTCTCTCACTCTCTTCTGTCTCTCACTCTTAGCCTCACGTAGACACTGTTCTGTTGTGTTCACCCTACCGGCTGTCCCAGCCTGACCTAACACTTATGTAACAGCCATTCCAGTCTCATTCCCTTGTCCTGCCTTTACCAAACCCCACATATGAATCTGCCGTCCCTCCTTCCCTTTCCCAACAGCAGCAAAGTCACAGAAAAGCCAGAGCCTTACAGAGAGGTTGCTAATGAACCGGCTGCTGATCATGCATTCCCCTTGTTAGACTCTCATACCCAGGTCCTTGGCAGCCCAATTAGGAGATGACTGGGAACAAATCCCTCCATCTCCCTGTGCCCGTCTACTAGCTTCACGTTCAACCCTTCCCTCCTGGTAGCCTCAGAGGAAACTGCTTTCCAGTCCCAGAGGCCTGGACAGAGACAAGGAGATGGCATATTCCAAACCATAAGTGATCTCTCTCCTGCCATCCATCACCACCCTCTGACAAACAGAGGGTAGGGACACCATTCCTTACCCATCCTGGCTAATAGCCATTAATGGACTTAACCTCTCTTTTAAACCCTGTTATAGTCCTAGCCTTCACAACCTCCTCAGGCAAGGAGTTCCACAGGTTGACTGTGCGCTGTGTGAAGAA